>PVKH010019918.1:0-14577 GCA_004027955.1 Chaetophractus vellerosus | reverse complement strand
ATCTGTGGCTGAACAAAACACATGTATTGTACGTGTGGCGGTTGATAAAGGTGCGTGAGAGTCATTGGAATACAGGTAGTAAGTGGAAGTCACGGGAAGGGTGGATCTTGAAGAACAGGGTCTGGTGGGCAACGGGGCCATGGCACTTGGAAGGAGACACTCTTCAAGGCTGGGCCTGAGGGCTTGACACAAAGGAGAAATTTATCTTGTACTCCTTTGGCCCCTTTCTACCCGCCCTGCCACGACAAAGCCCACCCTGGCAGCCTCAGGTGCTGTTGCCTCAAGGGAGAATAGGGGAAGAAAATTGTAGCAGAGAGAAAAGGGGTGTTCTCTGGGCCCCTGGCAGGAGCACTGCCCCGGCTGGGTCCCATCTCACCTGCTGGTGACCTCACCTGACCTCACACAAGTCAGTTCTCTCCTCTTGGCCCCAATTTCCTCATCTATAAAACAGGGATGCTAAAATCTGCCTCCACTTACATGGCTGTAATGCGGATCAGAGGAGATCATGGGGAGTTAGGAGACTTTGTGAATATTAGTGGCTTTTAGAAACCTCTGCCTCCCCCGTTTCCCACTAGAGCCTTATACATAGCCTGCCACCCCACTGTGCGCCCTACAGTCTAAGGAGAGAATTTTCCCGGGGGATTGTGCTGTGTCTGGGAATACGGGAGTCTTCCAGTGGCAACGCTGCATTGGCCCTTGTTAACTGGGAGGTATTAATAGGAGCGAAGTCTGGCTCCCAAAAACTGGGCTCTCATCAGTAAGAGCAGAGCCTCTGGATCAGAGCAACAATAAAATCTGTGCTATGTGAGCTTTTATCGTGTGCTAGATACCATACTGAACACTTACGGAGATGTTGTCATTTAATCCCCAGCAGTCCTTTGAGGCAAAAACTTTTTGTATTGCCATTTTATGGATGAGGGAAGTGAAATCGAGAGATCCCTAACTTTGCCCAATGCCACTGAGCTAAGGTTCAGGCCCTTTCCATACATACTGGGCCATGTTGCCTCAGGCAAATTCTTTAACTTCCCTTAATCTCACATTCTTTAACTATAAAGTCATCCTATGAATAACTGCTCTGTCCATCCTCACAGAGTTGCAGAGGAGAAACTGTGCAGAAACATTTTTCAAACTCTAAATTGCTATATAATTTTTTAGGCTGTTGTTAATGTGGTTTGTAAAGTACCATGTAAATGTATTTGTTAGTTTTATTTATTATTGTTGTAATAATTATTATTTTGCCTAATTCTAAGGGTTTTCTTTAAAAAGAGTAAAACCAGCAGTGATTTCTTTGGTTTCCTGCTACTGCTGTTTTGAAAGAGATTTGAATCACCCCGATTTTGGGATTTCTGTGACTTGAGGAACTTATGAGAGTTCGTAAGTGGTATGTTTTCTGGGTATATCTGTAAATTTATTTTCTAGAACCAGGGAGAAAAATCTGGTGTGGTAACATGATAAAGGCTTGATTTTGTTTGTTTTTAAATCTCGTCGTCAAAGCCTTTGTTGTTTAAGTAAAGCCAGCACAGGACACTTAAGGTGCCAGAGGGAGGCTTGTGTGGTGCTGCCAAGCCTCTGATTTAGTGACTGGCTGCGACCCGTGAGCGTCCCTCGGGCCAGGTCCCCGGGGGCAGCTCAGAATGGCTGGTCCCACCCCAGACTCAGAGCGCCCATTCCCGAGGGCTCGGGTGTCCCCCTAAGCTGCCCCGGGTGCAGTGTCCTCATCTCTCCCTCCGCTCTGCTGCACTGCAGATGCTGCTTGAGTCCATGGTCGATGCTGCCGAGAATCTTTGTCCAAATGTGATGAAGAAAGCCCACATGCGACAGGACCTGATTCATGCCAGCACTGAAAAGATTTCCATTCCACGTACCTTTGTTAAAAATGTCCTGCTGGAGCAGTCCGGAGTTGATATCCTGAACAAAATTAGGTAGGTTCCTAATGTGAACAGACCTAGGCTGTGCGGTTTCTCGGAGTGCACTTGAGGCGGCTGTGAAGAGTGGCACCGGCTTTGCCCGTAGATCGTGTACCAGGCATGTCTAACAGGCATGGGCTGTGCAGAGACGCAGCTGGACCCAGGTGCAGAGGCTTTACTCACTGCCCAAATAAGACGACCCCGTACGTGCCTGCAGTACTTAAGAGCAGCTAATCATTTGTTCTCCTTAAGGATTTTATTCTCAAAAGGGGAGTACAGGTAATTCCTGCTTTTTGTTTCTGAAGTTTGTCCTTTACCTTTATAACCATGAACCTGAGGATGGAGGTCAGTTTGCTTTCTACCATTCTACTATTGTTAGAAAACGCACAGCCTATAAATAGGAAAAGAGGTCCACCAGGACCTCAACATATTTTGCCTTCAGGGTTATTTCAGTGGGTCTGTGAATGGTGCCTTCGGAGTGCTTACATAGACTTCTGTCTGAAAAAGTTTGAAAAATTTGCCAAGAAATGGATATTGAAAAGCTGTGATCACCAACAAACTTTCTTAAATTTTTACATGGTTGCTGAGATAATCACCCATATGACATTATGGCTCAGATACTTCTTAGTTGGGAAGTCAGATCAGGTAATAAAATTCCCAAGCATACCTGAAAAGAGGAGCACTTGTTAAATTTTATCTCTCAGGCCCCTCTTCTGGAGGTTTGGGGGGACACAGCAATATGTATTTTTAATAAGAGACCCAGGAGAATCTGATCAGTGGACACCTCTGGGGAAAAATACAAGAAAGTATCAGATCAGCCATATAGCTAGCCAGACCTTGTTCCAGGGGCAGGAATTAAAGAAACGTCCTTTTGCTTTTACCTTTACCCCAGGAAGATTTTTATTGCAGGCATGTAGTTTGTACTCCATCACAGAGACCTTTCCGGGCAGAGAAATCTCAATGCAAATTATTGCTTTGAGGTTAGAAAGGTTTCCCTGTTACACAATATACTTGCAACATTAGCTTAAATAATTTTATTTTGATAACTCCTTTCCCTGTGCTAAAAACTTAAAAATTGTTGGCTAATCCTATAGAACAATGTTGGGCTGTGGGTATCTGTCTCTCCAGCACATTTATCTTGAAATGTACAGGGTTATTCAGACTGAAATCACACTTGGAAGTTGAACTCTTGGGCATACCAAATTTCTAAAGCACTAGCCAACATGCCAGCCATCTGACAGAGGCCTTTGTGGCTAGGTCCGTTTATTAGTGAAAACTAAAACCATCCTCTGTTATCTGGGCACCTTTATGAGGTCAGACAAGAAGTACTGAAACTACAAATTTTAGTAATCTCTTCATAAAATGCAAGATTACGGTGAGTTTGTACATTAAGGTAAGATGGTAAGTCAAAGCAGAAGCAGTAGAATACGGTACCATTTGATTGGTGAAAAAAAGTTTTTAAAAAATGGAAGGCGTGCCGTACATGCCTATTAAAGTAATAACAGGGGTAACAGCCAGGCTAGACGTTCTTATTCAGTCCAGCCCAGGTTTGTTTTCACTTACGTCAATGGACGAATTGTTCCTTACCACATGGTGCGTGTGGTTCCCATTAAGTTTGTCTCTAGCCAGATGTTTTTCATTTCTGTCATTGAATCTTGAGTTTTGGAATTGCAGGGGCAGGTTGAAATTGGTAGAGAAAGTCTATGACTTGTGTGTTTAAGGCTTAGGTTTTGGACATCCTTGTCCCTGCTCACACGTTCTTATATTCTATTTTCAGAGGTAGATGCAGAATCAGATTTGACCTTGTCCATATAGCATCAAGGTTGGATGATGATTTTTTCTCTTGCACAAATTAAATTGCTGCTCTGTCCTTTTGATTTCACGTAGTGAAGTGAAGTTGACAGTGGCCTCCTTCCTGTCTGACCGAATTGTGGACGAAATCCTGGATGCACTCTCACATTGCCATCACAAACTGGTGAGTGCCACGACGCTATCGAGTGGGGTCAGATCTCCGTTGTGCTGTGGCGCAGGCCAGCCTCCAGTGCGGGGCTGGGCTTCTGTACCATGGCTCTCTCCTAGTTTTCCTCCCTCCTCTTCCAGCAAGCGTCTAGCCATTCTAGAGCATGGTAGAATTTTTCCAGTAGGAATGACAGGGTGAAACAGAACTGATGCTATTCAGAAATCTTTTTGTTCATTATTGAGGCAAGTAAGAAGTTTTGGTAGAAGCTGATGTTGAGAGTGAGGTCTAAAATTAGTATTTTTAAGATTATTTATCTGTGCTCAGATAAATGATTGAGAATGTGCTATTCTTAAAAACATGGCAGGAAAATGAAACATGTGGAGTCCAAAGAAAGTGCAAGAGTCAAATGGATATGTTCTGGTGATTGGTAGCTGCTGACTGCCTAACAGATCTGGGGATATAGCCAAGGTATAAAAGATGAAATGCCTCCGTCTAGAGACTGCTTGTACAGCAAAGCAGGGGGCTTCACGGCTAATATCAGTGCACATGAAAAATAATTCAGAAACTTCATGTTTCTTTCACTTCAAGAAGTTCTCTGAGGTACAGATGTTTTATAACTGATTGTATCCTGTGTCTCAAAAATATTAGCAATATGAGGCAGCAGGAATCTTCCAAGCAAATTATGGCAGTGTTTTTTCCTCGTGAGAAAGAGCTGTACCCTAACGGTGTAGGCTGGAGGTACCCAGTTTTATAGCATTGAATTTTGACACTAAAGAACACCCGAATGAGACAACAGCAATAGCTTATTCTACGTGAGGCAGACAAAATGAGTACTTTGAAAAACTTGTTTGACCACAATGTATAAGACTATCAGGTAAGTTTGAGAAAATCAGAAGAAGCTTTGAAGGACTTGTAGAGCAGTTTGACATGTCCTTAATATCCAGCCAAACTCATTCTCTGCTTTTCTAATTGTTCATTTTTGTTGAATTTCACCGACATATTGGCTTGTGGCATATTGAAAATATAAAAAACCGGCTTATCTCCAGAGAGCTGAGAAGCACTCTTCTGTACTTTCTGACACATTGAAGTGCCACGTTATTGTTTGAGCTCTCGATTCAGGCTTTTCTTTCTTGTAAATAATCGTACGCCAAGCCAATGGTACATCCTTTTTGGAAACAGCTTATTGGTAACCCGCAGTTCCAGGGACTGCCTCAAAATATTTATTTGATGACACAAATGCTGGCTATTGTATCACTACGATTCTGCATGTCAGAACTACACTAAAAGTTTGAAATTTTCACTTTCTGTGTGTGTCTTTATCTGAAGACTCTAGATAACTGCTAAGAAAATAACTGTTTTGTTATTGTTGTTTTTAAAACAATTGGAATGGGATTGTGTGAATGTACTTTTGTTTTGGACTTCGCTTTAATATTTATACTGCTGATTGGGACTTTGAGAAGAAAGCTTCCCTGCTGTATGATACAAGTAGTATCGTCAAGATGAAATCTGGTTTTCAGTGACATTTCAGGTAACATTAATGTTTTTTCTCCAGCTTAAGGTTTAGCAGCTTTCCCAAAGGTTCCATGGCGTTGTCAACTGCTTGTCATCATTTCAAAAGAATGAAATCAAAGTTTCTGGTGGCAGACCAGCTCAGCTCTAGACCTTAATTTCAGCCCAGCTCCTTCCACCTCTTACCGTGTAATTTTTAAGGTTCGCCTAAAGCACAGACTGGAAATTAATAAATCGTATCCAATATGGTATTCATACATGAAAACAACAAAATTAGCAGTCATTACATTTTGTTAGCTATTTCTTTCCTTTCAGCCCTTTAAAAGTAATGAAAGTTGGAATCATTTTATTTCCTTCATTAGATATTTTTAAGCACTAGATATAGAAGGAAATTCTTTCAGAGGAAATATCAAAATTAATCCCTTTCTTCTAGACTAAGTAGTCTCCTCGTTTGCTAAGAGAGCTTTGTAATTTCTTGCCTAAAACACTCTGTCCTGCAGAGAGAGATAATAAGAGGTAAGTTGCTCTAGTGTGAATTTATTAAAAATTAACCACTTGCCTACATGGTCCTCCACTGCGCCTCTTGTGGAAGGCATTGTCGGGAACTCGGCTAGCCAGCTCTTGCTTTGCTCTGGGCTTTAATCTCTCCTGGTCTATGTCTTGACCCACTAGGCTGAGCATTTCAGTAGACGTGGCAAGACCTTTCCTCAGCAAGAGTCCTTGGAGATTGAGTTGGCTGAGGAGAAGCCAGCAGTCAAACGCTCCATCGTCACAGTGGAGGAGCTCACCGAGCTAGAGCGTTTGGAGGATCTGGACACTTGTATGGTAAGACACTTCCTTTCGCAGCACCATGAGCCCATCCACTTGATTCTGCTATTGTTTTAAAATCGAGCCTTTGCAAACCAGACTGAACAAAGCTTCCCTCCCCAGAGACAGGCAATTTTTTTTTTCAGAAACAGAGGCTGCTAATGAAGTAATAAAGCTGAAGCTTCAGGGCCGTGAGCTTGCACAGGCTCCTTTGAAGGTCCCATATCTAACTTTCCTTTTATTAATTTTGTACTCTTTTTCTTAAAGCGTCTCTCCACTGCCTACTCCGCACAGCCATCCACTTCCTATCCCAATTGTAAAAGCTTCAATTAACACAAAAATCTGGATCTGTCTCTGTAACCGTAGGGGAAAGAATTCTTAAATTGATTAGGAGAAATAGATTTTTAAACTTTTAAAGGTCATTTATGACAGGAAAATATCTTTGATAAAACTATAGCTATTAAAAATGTAGGGAAGAGGGGAGTGACTATAGCTCAGTGGTTGAGCACAAGGTCCCAGGTTCATTCCCCGGTCCCTCCTTTTTACAAAAACAAAACAAAACAAAACATGTAGGGAAGAACTTTTTCCCAAAGAAAATATGTAACTATGTCACTACATAAAATAGGTATCTGTGCCTTTCTTGGTCCTATCATTTTTTTCTCTGCTGCTGTTTCCTGTGCTTCCTCTACACAAGTTTTTGGCATATTCTTAAATCTGGGTTTCCTGTCGAGTGCAGATTGTTTCATTCAGTTGACTTGATGTGCTTCAGAAGATGCAAAAATCGCTATAGTGTTTAATAGTAGGACTTGATTCCTTGCCCATTTTCTAAATTTCACAGGGAGCAACCATCTGGCTATATAACTAGAGTATTTAGGTTGTTGATGGATATATATATTTTTTCTCTGAGGACAATTTAACTTCAGTCCTTATTTCATTGTTTTTAGAATTATATTAATAGTATTGCTCACTTTACCATCATAAACAGTTGTACATGGCTATTTCATCCTCTGAATTCAGAATATATATATATATATTTTAGGTAATTCCTTATTATCATCTGAGAGGGTGACAGTGAGTCCACACTAGGTTTGGACTACTTGTATGTCCAAATGTTTCTACATTAGTTACCAATTTTAGTAATTTTCAGATGCAGCCATTGTTCAGGAAGAGTACTTGTCTTTAATTTTTGAAGCCAAGGCCGATGTATCTGGTGTGGCCAATATTATTTTTCTAGCTAGGCAAAGAACGCAGTGCTTGAAGTTAGTTTCCCTATTTATAAGCCATTGTTACTGTTTTTTGAAGTCTACAAATAACGTTGTGATGTGCCCACCAGATAAAACCTTGTCATACACAAGGAGAGTAGTAGGAAAGCTTAAGATACAATCCCAGATTTCAAGCAACATTCTAATATAACTGGATAAAAGGGGCAATTTTCTATATAACTATATAAATCTATACATATACTTAGTGTACGTGGAGGGAATTATCAAATTTTAAAACTTGCTTGACCAATAAGTTGTGAAATAAGTGTTTAATATGTATTTTAAATCTTTTTTGCATGTTGAGGCAATAAAACTCAGATATTGTGTTGTCAGAGTATAATTGTTCCAGAAAGCTCTTAGGCTAGGTCTAAAAGAAAATAAGTACCAGGAAATAGATTTAAATCAAACAATTAAAATTCACTCTACATATCACATTTCCTGCCAGAACAATTGGGGCATGTGTGAGTTGGAAAGGGGTAAAGGAAACACAAGCTAGTAAAATGCATTTTGTCCGTAAGTTTTGTGGTTGGGATAAGAGTGCTGGTTATGAAAGACTGGCTTCGCTACTCTCATGTTGGTTTTAAATTATTAAGTTTAGTTTTGTTTCATTAATTGGTTCTTTGTTATGTGAAAGAAAGAAAAAGACTGTTCTCTTTAAATAAAGTGGCGAACGAATGTGAGAGAGGAATCATTTAAAAATAAAAAGTGCTTTTGCTGGACCATCAGCAGATTGGACGGGGAGCCCTCCGACACACCCAGCTCGTAGTGACTTCCGTTTTCCAAAACTTTCTCGTTGCCGGGACACCCAAGGCAGGAGTCGTGTAACTCTCGGAACAGCCCTCTAAGGACGGCTCAGCTCAGAAGGGTAGTTTTTATTTTCTCGGCTCAGAAGGTGAAGGAGGAAGGCAGTTAGGGCCGTTTCTGTGACGAACACCGGTCAAACCCTAGGGCAAGGAACAGGGCCTCAAGCACCGAATGAGCCACCAAGAAACGTAACTCTCTACAAAACAACAAACCTGTGGGCAGAAGTGCTAAGTCACAAACACAGTGGTTTTTTTGGGTCTAACAAATTTTGTCCTTAACCGTTAATGAGGCTAATAAATTCATCAATAGTAGAAAATCAGAGTTACCATTGTTTTTGGTGTTAGGTTAATGAAAAAGTATTTTTGTATAAAAAGTGAAAGTCAGTGGCTTTTGTGCTGTAATGATTTCCTGGATACTCTCAGGCTAACCATCCATTCTAAGTCACTGTTTTACGTGGTGGAAGCTACCCCAAACGCAGGGATCCCTGTCCTGCAGGAAACCTGTTCTCCGAGCTTTGGGCTTCTTTTTCTAAGCCAGTGGTGGAAACACAGCTAATTTGGAAGGAGTAGAGCCTTAGCTTGGCCTTTTTAATAACCCGTGCTGTCACCGCTCATAATCAAAATAGTAAATGATTGTTGTTTCTCATCAATGCCTATTACTGAATATTTCAAGTTGTCATGCTTATGTGATGCCATTTTTTAAAAAGCCTTAAATGCATACTTCAGAGGAAAAGAAATTTGATTTGTCATGGTTTCTCAATAAGCCTATGGATTTTTCTCGTCACCATTTATTTCTTAAGTGATCCAGGAAGTTAGGACATAGGAGTAACTGTTGAGTAGAAAAATATTAGAAGGAGAAGAGCTTAAGTACCTGTGTGCGACCTTCTCACCTGGAATTATAAGCCCCTGGCAGGTAGAAATTGTGCTGCACATGGAGCTAGAGCACTTTTGAATTTGAATGCTTTAGGATATGCTGTAGCTTTACTATTACCTAAAATGTTTATAGTCCAAATAGCTGTGAAACTTCCCCTAGCACATTCCAAAGTAACTTTGACTCATCACCAACCTTCTAGTCACAGATTCAAGATAGTTAACAGATCCTGGCACTTGTCCACGATAGTCACTAAATCCAGTTTTTAACATCTCTTTAAGAAACTTAGTAGATATTCTGGGTATCTCTTTGTCCTTGGATATCTAATCTTCATGTTTCTTCCATTTCTTCCTGGTCCAAAAAACAATTCCATTTCAGTTTCTAAGTCACTTTAGAGGACCAATAGTTATAATTGCACTAGGGATGGTTTAAGAGCATAATTTAGTGGTAGAAGTTTATAATAATGTGAATTTAAGGATTGCTTCCCTGGAGATAGAAATAAAATAAACCCTGTGATTGATTTATTTGAAAGAAATCCATCACTTAGTCAACACTCTTAAACTTACGCTTTGACTAGTGAGGGATGGTGTAAGAATGACTGAGTGATTTGACTGAATGATTTGATGGGGTTTGTTATCTGCTGGAGGCATGGCTGAGAGCTTCTAATCAACCTTAATTTCATAAAGTTAAAGAAAAAAGACCACTATTTTAAAATAAAGTGGTGGGGAGGTTAATCATTTTTTTTTTTTTAAGATCTCTTTGTCTCCAATCAAGTAAGTTAAGTTTTTTCCACAAGCTAGAAAGAAGCTAATAGGTCATCTGGTCTACCTGGTAGGGGCCAGAGGGGAAGAAAGAAGGGAGCAAGATCTGTTACATTAAACTGCTATGTTTTCCTAGCCTAAGCACACTCTTATGCCCCCAGGGATCCTGATGTCCCTTTAACTCCTGGACAGAAAATCTGAAGTTATGAAAAGTCATCTTATTCATTTATTTTTACCTTTATATAGTTCTTATGATGTGCTAGGCACTGTTCTAAGCTCTTTATGAATATTAACCAGTTTAATCCCCATAACAGTCTGGGTGTCAGGTCTTTCGAATATCTTCTGTTTAACAAATGAGGAAACTGAGATGCAGAAAAGTTAAGTAGCTTGCCCCAGGATACACAGCTAACGAGTAGTGGAGCCCAGATTCACAAGCACTTTTGTACTTTGGTACCAGAGTCTGTGAGCTTAACCAGTCTGCTAATCAATATACAGATTTTATATGCGATTTATATTATAGTATAAATTTCTTCCAGTCAGAATTACATTTAAGTTATGTTTCCTAGGCTGCTTTGTTTTATGCAAAATATCTGTTTACTAATCTCATATTAAATCGATATGCAAACAGAAACAAATGGAAAGTGCATATGTTAAAGAACATAAATGCAAGCCTGCAGTTTTTGTTTTTGTTTTTTTTTAAATTAGAGAAGTCATAGGTTTACAGAAAAATCAAGCGTAAAATACAGAGTCCCGATATACCCCCCAAGCCTGCAGGTTTTAAGCATTAGTGGGAACAAGTGTGTCAAAAATCTGACGCACTCTCTTGTTATTGAATTGATGGAAATGACTTTGCCCACTTTGGGCTTACCTGGAACATTCGGCGCCTCTCCATATGTCATTTTGTTGGCGACAATGATTAATTAGCTTTCTGATATACTTCTTATCATTTCGACACACGTGCCTTATGTGCCAAGCAGGGCGTGTGTTTACTTGGAATCTTTATTGTCCATAGATCATCTGTTCTTTTTCGGCAGTCGGGTGCTTTTAGTAAAGCATGTTCTGAACCACATCTTTCAACCTTAGTTTCTCGTTGACCCTTGGGGTACTGAAGGATGCAGTTCTCATCCTACGGATTAGTTATCTCTAAATGTTTAATTTGTCATATATAGTATATATCGTATACCTTTAAGGAAATAGCAGAAGTTTAGGTTTTAAGATCGAGTGCCAAGTGGGTGAAAAGACGGTGTCTGCTCTTTAGGTATAACTAGCCACTAATTTTATGGGTTTTATTTCAATTATTTTAATGAGTGTTATAGCAGTTTTAAATCAAAAGATATTCATGCAGAGGAGAAGATCATCTCCTTACTGCTATTTCCTGGGGAAAGAATTTTAAAAGGCTTGAATCTGTACGTTTTTGTATAAATACATCTTTGTGAATCCTGTCTCCAATGATAAAATAACAAATATCGTGCCTTAACAAATTCAACCTCAAATTTCAGTATATAATTATTAAGCTTTTTAATTTAGACAAAACTTCAGCAAAGTTCCATTTGTCCTGGTCTAAGTACTATTTTTCTTTTAAAAGAGATTGCCTCACTTTCAAGTACCAGTAATTATTAATTGAATTAATCTATAAACAATGTTGCCAAGGACAGACTATTAAATCAATATGTCATTTAACATTAAATCAATATGTACTAATATTAAGTGTGTGCAGAAGAATGTTCATGTCCTAACTGGTAATTCCCTCATAATTTTATCCATTCTGTACTGTCTTTTTCTTATTGATATCACTCTGGAAAAATGGAGATTTAACATTTATCCTTAGTTTCCAAATTCTAAATTTCAAAACTATAGTACAATATGAGTCCAACTAAAGTGAATATGCTTGTTTCACAAAATTCCTAGTCATTTTTGTAACAGCCCTTTGGTGCAGCAGTCACTGACTCCCACCCCCTCCCCTAGGAGACGGGTGGGTACCCCATGATCCCGGAGGGTAAGACCCTCAAAGCTCTCATCATGAGCCAGACGCCCCAGAAGGAAGACGGGGAAGGCTTTGTAAATCCCTTTCCTAGGAAGACGTAGAGCACTCACCGGCTGTGACTGGTCGGGGGACACCAAAACCAGCATCCAGAAATGAGGATCCTCAGGAGCTTAATTTTGATTTGCAATAATTATAAAAGAGAATTGTGACCTCCCCATAGGAGTTAAATTAAGCAAAAGATTCGAATAACTTGTGGATTTATAAAACTGAAATATCCCGTTGATTACCTTTGTGTGTGTTTGTAGGTGACATAGGAGTATACTTATATTTCCCTTAAACAGAAAAAAACAATGTTTAATGACGTCCAACGTGTTAAATCCTTTAAAGCATCTATGGATTTAGTGACTCCTGGGGAGAGTACAGTAGAATCAATAGGAAATGAAATAAGTTCTCTGAACTCAGTCTCGCCACGTGTTTCCACAGTGACACATTAGAAACAAACTTTCTCTTATGTCAGAAAACTTAATTATCGCTACTTGCCAGCTGAAATCATAGACTAAATCCCTAGAGGACACAGAGATTTTTTTTTTCTTTAATCTCTGACTTAAACTGTATTCAAACTGGACAAAAGAGAACCTTTATTAAGAAAGCACTTCTTGTTCATGTGTGCACAAGAGAGTCTGTCTAAAGAAGGAGACAGGGCCTTGGAGAGGACTTGTTGACCCAGGGTGGGGATAGGAAACGGCTGGAGGAGGTGAATTCACTTCATGCTGCTGGCGAATTCTGATGAGTTATCAGAAGACCTCCTGAACTGTAGAAGGTCAATCATTCATTCATTCATTCATTCATTCATTCATCCATCTAATGCTTATTTTAGATCCACTGTGTATCAGGCCCAGTGCTTGGGTTACTTGGCTTCTTGCTACAAATGGAAGGTGCCTGAACCAATATACAAACCACCAAGTTGGCTGTCTTGGATGGCAAAAGTGGGAATCCAGTCCTGATGACCACAGAACTCCCAGCCGTGTAAATACTACACATGGATTTGCTTGGCTGTTAAAAGATGTGAGTCTTACTGAAAATGAGGAAATCTAGAGAGCCTTGAGTTAGTATAAAATGCATCTTTCAACCTTCTGGTCACAGCCCCAAAGTGAGTCATGAATCAGTATAATGGTTGTGAGCAACATTAATAAAGAACTGGTCTGAAATAAAACATAAAGTATGAACGTGAAGTATCAGATTATACCAAATATTTGTTCCAGGTACACATACCTGCATGTGAAATGGGGTTATGACATGAAATATATTTCTTACCTCAAAAACCCTGGGGAGCGTCCATCTAGAGTAGCTCCTCTTCCCTGTGTCTTTCAGCTTTCCCACAGCAGGAGGTGCCCAGCTGCCCTTGTGCTGCCTCCTCTTTCCCCGCTGCACCTGAAGGCGAAGCCACAGGGGCAGGTGAGGCTAGGCTGCTCTGGGGAGCCCTGCTACCTCGAGTCCCGCGGTCCCGCAGAGCTGCTCTTGCTGAAGTGTGCTTCTGTGTTAGGTCACGGTCTTCCTTACGGGCCGTTTTAGGAATTAGCCGTGTACAGCCTGCTCCTCTGTGCTGTTTAGACTGTCTCCTCACATGTTGGGATCCCTCTTCACTTTATCCCCAGATGCCCTCGTTACTTGTTACAAATAAATACAGAAGAAATTCAGGTCTTTATCAGGGATGGTGGACATTCTGAGCAGCTAGTCTGCTCTTTTTCTCAAAGACGTGGTGAATTGTGCTTTCATTTTCTGCGTTGTGACTTGTGCCTAACTTTTGAATTGTCCCCGGAGAGCCTCGGAGCTGAATGTGCACTTGACCGGCAAGAAGTGTTCAGGATCTGAAGAACTAAAGAAGTATAGTTTGTTGTATTCAGCCTAAATTCTGGTTTCGTTTTTTGTCATCCTAATATCCTTCTTTTTAAAAAATCTGTTCATTATGGGCCTCAGCTCACTTTCTTGATCCAAGTGGTTATACATTATTAAAATGAAGTATTAGCTATTGTGGGAAAGTGCCCTAATAGGGAGGTATGCAGGTTGCTATGGAAACATAGAGAAGGGGCATTCAGCCCAGCAGGGGGTGGGGGGGTGTCATCAAGGAAGGCTTCCTGGAGGAAGGTTCTAAGCATTAAGCCTGGCACATAGTGGGCCCCCCGTTTCTGCTGGTAGACTGATAGGTGGCATTTGAAAGAGACATTAGCTAGGAGGAAAATGAGTAAATAAATTTAGCAGAGAGCAGCAGAGATAGAGCCCTGGAGTCAGGAGAAAACGTCGTCTTGAGGCACTGTTACGCTCTTTTCGGTATGATGGGAGCAGCTCAGGAGGAAAGGGTGAGCCCGGAGGGGAAGCTAAAACCTCCACAGAGGTGGGCGGCCATCTTGCCTCACCATGTGGCAACACCCCAGGATCAACAGTAGCTGACTTTGGTGGGAAAGCATCTCTGCTGATGCCTCGATTTGGACTTTTTTTTTTTTTTAATTTTTAATTTTTTAAAAGATACTTAGAATACATAAATGTTACACACAAAATATAGGGATTCCCATATGCCCCACTCCCCACACCTCCCACCCCCTCCCACATAAACATCCTTCATTAGTGTGGCACATTCATTGCAATTGATAGACGCATCCTGGGGCTTTGCCATTGAGCATGGACCATAGTTCACCTTGTAGACCACACTCTCTCC
>PVKH010019917.1:0-14729 GCA_004027955.1 Chaetophractus vellerosus | reverse complement strand
TGTCAAACGACGAGCTGGGAAATTCTCTCCGAATGTTGAAATCAGTTCCCTTTTATAAGCAGTCAACTGAATGGATAACAGCGTCATCCATTCTTGATCCAATCTTGCTGATTGATGCAGATGCAATCAGCCATCCATGCAGTAAACTCAATTAGCCCCGGGCTTGCTGGACCCAACAGCTGGGCACAATTACCTGGCCAAGTTGACACATTAGCCTAACCTTCACAGATGCCAAAGTGTTAAGAGCCATTGCATGTTTCTACCAGCTGTCTTGCTCTCTCTCTCTCTCTCTGCCTTGAGATAGCATGTCCCAAATGGGGGCTGCTCCTTCGGAATGGAAAGACATGTGGGAAACAGCCATCGTAACAGACTCACAGCCACCAACAAGTAATATGAGCTAGAAATTAAGGTTTGTATGAAACCTCTGAGTTTTTTGAGTTATTACGGCAACAAAGCTGACTAGTATGTGTAATTATAAAAATATTTATATAATTTTCTTTTAAAATCTAGATAGGAAATAGTGATATAAACTGTATGGAATTTTAAGATATTGGGATTTATTTTTTGTTTTTTTCTGTAGCGTTATTCAAACATACCTTAGCTAGTGTGTCCCAGGTTTTGGGACCTTGCTTGCTTCTTAGTAGGAAGTTCAGTCACTCCTCCACCCCAGCATCCCCATTTCAAATGTTCTCCAAAGTCTCCCAAGGTTGCTTGTACAAGTATCTCCAAGTCCCGGAGGCCCACCAATCTAGTTTTTAGGTCAGCATCTTCCCTAAGCCGTTTTACATTTTCCAACTTTGGATTCTGGACCATTACTTAAGAAGTAAAGACAATTCTTTAGACATGGGTTAAGAAACCACCTGTTTCCAAATTTTATTTGTAGGTTAATAAAGTTGTTTAGAAACTGAAAATGTTTCTATAGCTTTTCTGTTAGAAAACTTGTTCTTCAAGTAAAATCCATCCCTTGGCCTGATGCAAAAGAACACCTTTCTAACAAGATCAAAATGAAATCAAATGAAAAAGCCCAAGTCCACATTCCTTGGCAAAGTTTCCAATGCCTGTTATTAGCTTTTTTTTTTTTTTTTTTTTTAAAGCATCTCCAGACTAGTATTCACTTTCCCAGACATTCTTGTGATTCTTGGGAGCAAAGACTTTCCCCAACTCTCAGCTGAATTTAAACATGATTCCTTTCCATTCCTTCTACAGAAGGTCCACTCCCTCAAGCACATAATAAACACCTAATATGTGTCAGCCAAAGTGCCCAACGCAGGGCTACCAAACTAAATAGGGTATGACACCTATGTGTAAATAACTCAGTCTAACTGGGATTATGGCCCTGAAAACCTTTAACTACAACATAATGTAATATGGAGTCTAACAGAGTTCCCTGCAAGAGGAAGGGGAGCAAAGGGTATTGGGACAACTTAAGAAGGAAGAATTAGAATGTGCCAAATGGAAAAACAAAGCTGGGGTAGAGCTTGATTTGGACATTCCTAGCTGATAAGTCACCACCATTAAATGAGAACAAGTATTTCCAAAAGCTTGTCCCTCACTAAATGATAACTGAGACCCACAACACAAAAATTTTGCTTCTGATGCCAGACAAGTATCTACTTACCATCCAGAGGACTCAAAAGCCCCAACAGACAGATTTCTAAAAAGTGAGGTTAAACCTCACCAAAGGCCGAGATCCAACAAGAATATGACTCTACCTAAAACCCTGCTGTCTTTTCTGCCCACCTTGATGTTCTCAGGATCCGGCCAACTGAAAGCCCATCAAGCTAAATACAGCCTTCCTACACTGATACTTCTGCACCAAAATCACACAAGGATTTGGGGTAGGAAAAAAACTCCTCCAAGATCATTCAAGTGGTTTGTATTACATATAAGGAAAAGGCTTAGAAGTAACATGCATGAGGTCCCTCAAGTATATGCAAGGAACCCAGTCTTTGGTGTCTCATCCAGGGCTGTGCCATGCCAAGACCCAGACGCTCCTCCTTAAGTCTTAGATAGGAAGGTGGGTGGTGTAGACAAACAAATAAAGAGCTCTGGAGAGACTACCTGGCAACAAATTACAGGATGACACTATGAGATCAAGAGAGGATAAATGAAAGGTCATAAAGACTGTGAAGTTAACCTTTTGTTAACTAAGGGGTTCTCATTTCTAGGCTCCTCCCTCCTCATACACTCTTCCCTTGGAGAACCAACCCCAGCTCACTCTCAGGATGTCAATTATGGCCTCTCCAACAAGGATTTTCCAAATTAACAAAATTAACTTCTCCAATCCTGGCCTCTACTCCCCACTTTAGGCCTTTTATAAAGTTAAACTTCCACCACCTTTTCCAAAAAGACTTCCCTAACCCACCCCATCCACTCTGATCTTTGATGTAAAAGCAAGGAAGAAAGATCTGGCTTTAGAATCCAAATGGGCTTGAATTCTGGTTTTGCTCCTTGCCAGGCTACATGACCCGAGGCAAGTTACTCAATCTCTCTGAGCCTGTTTCTCCATCTCTGAAGGGGAGCATGGATTAACAATAACACATAATGTGCCTAGTATAATACCTTAATAAGTACTAGCTCTTTCCACCCTTCACCTAATACTTCTCAGCTGTTCCATTCATTCATCTTATAAAACCTGGTTCTACCTTGTTTGGGGGGCTACCACCTGACACAGTGCTACAGATATAAAATACACACGTTCCGTGATGAAACAAGTCAAATGCCTAAGAAAAGTTAAAGGGAAGGGCATTTATGGTTTTCAAAACAAAGATCCAGAAGAACAAACTAACTGAATAAGTATTAGGTGGCCAAATACTTGTTGATTAATTATTACCCCAGACCAAATCTTCTTAAGAGCAAAAACAACTCAAAGAGAAGAACAGAACAGGGCAGGACTCAAGAGTCAATGGAGGGAACCGGCTGTAGCTCAACTGGCAGGGCTCCGGTTTACCACATGGGAGGCCCCGGGTTTGGTTCCCGGGGCCGCCTCGAGAAGGCAAGCCGTCGCGGGCAGGGCAAGCTGCCATGGGCTGGGCAGGCCCCCGCGAGCAAGGGCAAGCCGCTGCGAGCAGGCAGGCCGCCATGAGGCAAGCTGACTCGGCGGGTCGCCGCAGCGGGGGGAGACAAGCAGACACAGAAGAACGCAAAAATGAACACAGCAAGAACAAGCAGAAAGGGGGGGATATGTAATAAATAAAAAATAAATCTTTAAAAAAAAAGTCAATGGAGACGCCTCGTGGTCCCTGGGCAGTCCACTTTCACAGGCCACACCTCTCAGGTGTGCTGACAAAGCAAGACTACAAGCATCTTTGCCTCAAAAATTATCTATAGCTCACTATTCCTCTACAACAGGGACTCTTACTCTGGTATCCACAGGTATCTGAGGACCAAAACGAAAGTGCAAAATTTTGCATGTGCACATGCAAATGTGACTCTTTCTTGGGAAAGAACCTATTATTTTTAGAGACTCAAAAATATTACGGGGGGAAAAAGTTAAGCACTACAGATTCTAAACTTTTTCTCTAAATAAAAAGAGGAAACAGAAATATACTCCTATTTTCATGAGATACCTGAAAATTCAAATTTGACTTCCCCTCTAGCAGAATATTCCCACACTTAAAAATCTGTCTCACACACACATACACACACACACACACACACACACACACACACACACACCTTTGGGGATGGGGATGTCCTTAACCTCTGAACTCAAACCTAAAACTAACCTGAGATGAGACTTTGCCAAATTAGAAGGAAATGTGTGCCTACATCCAGATAGGTCACAGTTCCTTGGGAAAAAAAGCTATCACTCCATCTTTTTTCTTTGCACAGGATGTATAAGGTTCTCTCAGTACTAGTTTTGAGACATTAAACAATGGTGTGTTGATTCAGGAATCTGAAAACAGCCAAAAACAGAGATGTTCTTCTGTGGGGCTCCCCAGGGCATCCTTTTCAGACGGCTGAAGGATGCCCACCTGCTACCTTCAGCGCAGGAGCGTTCCCGGCTCAAGATGCTCCTGGCCACCCAACTGCCCCAAGTCTAATTCCTGTGTTCTATTGACATGAACAGCCTGGATATGTTTTTTTTTATTTCCATTTCTAAGGTTAATTTATTCATTAGAAAAGAAAAAGGCACTCAATCTGATCATAGTCCTCTAAACCACTCAAGAGTTTCACAACTAAGTGACCAAACAAGGGCAAAAAGGATGGACATAAGAGAAAAGGGACTTAACTGGTCACACTCTTGCCCTCTCACGTGGAAACTCTGAACTCAGAGGCAGAAAGGTGCTTGGCAAATAAAGGTGAGTAGGGGGGTTTCAGACCGTGTATAGATGCGGGGGGGTTGGTGCGGGGAGCGGAGAAAGAAGAAAAAACCCAAGGAATGAAGGAGGGGAAAATTCTCACATCCTCATGTGCTTGTGAACCGTGGCGTGAAACACAGTTGGAAAGGGGCACCTTCTGAGTGACAGCTCGGCAGCGGCTGCGGGACATGCAGCTGGGCAGAGAAGCCTGGAAGCTGTCTGGAAGCCAATATGCAAGAGATCAACAAACAGCAAGGATTTCTGAAGACACTTTTACTTACACTTCACACATGACAGAGAAAAATGTCACTGGTCCAAATGGAAGAATATTATTTCTTAGTTAAGGTTGTCAGGGAGGGGGATGCTGCTAGATTAAGGGAGAGCTAACTTCCCTCAAAGCCACTCCTCGGTCTAAGGAAATTTAGCTAAAAGACCACAGCCCTACAGTATATATACAACTAAATATGTTTTATGTGCCTTTTTTCAAGTAATGAAAAAACTCGATTATGTCTCTATGAGATGACAGAGGGAATGGGATGAAATAATTATCATTCCTTATTTATTCTATAGACCAAAATACAGATATTTCCCAACACATGGAAGTTTTAAATAGCTTAATTACCAGGGTACTATACTCCCTCAAATGACAAATTAGAAGATACGGAGCATAAGTGAAAGCAAAATTTTTGTGAAGGACTTAAAAAATGATCCGGCCTCCCTTTAGCCTTAGTGAGCTGTGAAATACAAAGGCTTTAATTTTGTACAATAACTTTAAAAAAAGAAAGAAAGAGAGAGATATTCATTCATGTATTCCTCTAGACCCAGCCTCATTGCATTCACACGTTGTGCCAGGTACAGTTCTAGATGAGGGAAAGAAAGCTGATAAGGCATCTAAGTGAGGAATCTAATTCTGGGGTGGAGGAGGGGGTATGGCAGAGACACAGGATGACCAACAACGTGAGATAACGTGGTTAATACGTGAATAAAGAAAAATCCACTGTACTACAGCCCAGAATAAAGTGAGAGTAATTCTGACCTCTGAAGAAGGCAGTTTGGCCTGGGCTTCTAGGATGGTGGAAGGCCTGGGTTTAAATGACGGCTCTCATTAAATATCCTGCCATAACCTACAGAATTGAGTGGGAGAGAGTGTAAACTACAGTGTAAGCTATAGTCCACGCTTAGTGGCAATGTTCCAAAACGTATTCATCAATTGAAATGAATGTACCACACTAATGAAAGAAGTTGTTCATGTGGGGAAAAGTGGGAGGTCTGGGGAGTGGGGCATATGGGAATCCCTTATATTTTTTTATGTAACATTTTATGTAATCTATCTTTTAAAAATAAATTAAAAATATATTTAAATATATATATAAACTGCTTTCCACAAAAAAATAAATAAATAAAGGACGGCTCTCCTGCTAGCTATGAGGCTATAAGAAAACCACTTAAACTCACTGACACCTGAAGGAGGTGAGACCTCCCCAAACAGGCGTCTGGGCTGTGCGGGATTGTTGAACGTGTCTGTGCAAACACGGTGACACAGTGAAGAGCCACTCAATGGAAGAGAGAGGCGTCCCTGGCACGGAGCATTGCATCACAAGCCTGCCCTGGGGTGAAGTGCAGAAACGCACCTGGATGGAGCTTGAGCGGGAACAGGGCCCGGAAGGGAGATCAGCTCCTGACTCTGAGGGTTCTTAAATAACATGCTGAAAATTTTGAAGTGGATCTCACAGGCAATGGCTAAGCTTTTAAGCAGGAAAATGGCAATCACATGTTTTTTAAAAAAGACTTCAGGAAAAGCAAGTAGGGCAAATAAAAAAGAGAAGAAACAGGAGGCAGAGAGAGAGGAACCAGTTAGGGAGCTAATGCAATTGTCCAGGCTCCCCTCCTCCCCAAAATGGTACCTGAACTAGGTGATGATGCCAGGTAGAGGCAAGGACAAGACAAGAGGTGGGGTGGCCTGGAAATACTCTGATGGATATTTCCTTGGTGGAAAAAAGTCTCCACACTACTGGAGATCATGTTTCAAATACAGGTAAATTACAAAGGATTAGAAGTTGCTACAGCTCTAGCAAAATTGAGTAAACTCCAGTTCAACAGCCCTGTGTGTTGTCCTTAAGTCCACCGAGCCTGTCCTTGGGACAGAGGGCACGTCCCACTCAGCAAAGCCCGAAACTAAGGACACTGGATCCCTGACAGTCTCTAATCCATGTGAGAGCTGCCTCCGGTGGGTCACTGGCCTTCAGCAACCTGCCTCAGATAGCTGATTCAAGCCATTTTTCCCACTGTCACATGCTGGCACCCCTCACAGCAGAGGCTCAGGTGAGGAATCTTGCACCACAATCCACTTAAGAGGCCAGACAAGTGAACAGCCCACCGGCTGTCATCACTACCCAGAGCGACCCCTGGCCAGATGGTTCCCCTTGGACCATCCGAGCTCATCCTTAGCAGAGGGGAAAAGGTGAGGGGTGGCCAGCTGAGCACCCTGAGAGCCTGGGCTAGGCATTTACTGGGAAGGGGAAGGGGAAGGGGAAAGAGAAGGGGAAGGGGAAGCAGAAGGGACGTATAACAACAAAAAACAATCAACACCCCCAAATAGAAAGCAAACCCCTGGGGCTAAGATTGATTATAGGACCTGAAGACAAGAGCTACACTTTTCACAGCAATCTACACATCCACCTCTAAGTCAAGGGAAGGGAAGAGAAAGAAATTAAAATTTTACAAGTGGCACTGTGCAAGCCACTTCACACATTATGTCTCATCTAACCCTTAAAACAACCTGTGGGGGAGGGAAGCTCTTATTATCCCTGTTTTACTACTAAGAAAGCAGGCCCCAGGAGGTCAGATGATGGGCCCAAGGTCACAGGCAGTAACAGGCAGAGTTTACCTGAAAGCCAGCCCCGAGACTAGGGCAGAGGCTAGGAGCCCTCACCACCCGCCTCCCTGGTCACAGGAGCACTCACTAGGCATGCACTCCTGCTGGACAAGAGACCCCACATTCAGCTTTGCACTTGCAGCATCTGGAGAAGTGCCTCGTCGCGAGGAGTCCTTCACAAGTGTTTCTTAAAACAATGAAAGCCCTGATCCACCAGTGTCAAAGAAATAAATCAAGCCACTTTTCTCATTTTAAAAAGCCACCAGCTACAGAGAAGACGTAACAGAAAGTACCAGAAGCCATTAACAAACAACCCTCTTAGGCCATCAGCAATTCCCCATGGCCTCCAAAAGAATAAAACAAGCCCCCACCACAGTGTCTGCCCTCAGAAATAAACCTGAGCTGTCAAATCCCGTTGTGCACCACCATTCATAGCTGGCTTTAACACACAGCATCAACTGGGGGGCGGGGGAGAACTCTTGGGTAATACATATCCTATCCAGATGGCTTGATGAGTCTCTCTGTCATTCCCTAAATTGATGAACCAGATCTGAGATTTTAATATATAATAACTATGGAACTTCACACGGTAATAAAAGAATAGACAGTTCAATAAATGCTGATAGGAAACTTGGTTAACTACATAAAAAACAAGTTATATCCTTTGCGAATGACAAATGAAAAAATAAAAGTCAAGTCATCTAAAGAATTAAATGCAAGATTACTAGATGATGATTTATCTCAGGGACTGGCCCATTTTTTGCAAAGGGCCAGAGAGTAAATATTTTAGGCTTTACAGTCCAACCCGTCTGTCTCAATAACTCAACTCTGCTGTTGTAGTGGGAGAGCAGCCTGAGACAGGCGGTAAACAAATGAGTGTATCTGTCTGTGTTCCAATAAAACTATATGGTGAAGTGAATTTCACACAATTTTCACACATCACAAAATAGTCTTTTGATTTTTTTTTTCCACTAAAAAAAATAAAACACCATTTGTAAGATTAATAGTTGCCAGAGGTTAGAGGTTTAGGGAATGGAGCGGGGAGGAGTGGGCCTGGCCAAAAGGGGTAGGATGAGGGAGACTGCAGTGATGGAACAGTTCAGTATCTTGAATGTGGTAGTTACAGAAATCCACAGTAACAAAATTGCATAGAACTAAACACACACACACGAGTGCATATAAAACTGGTAAAATCTGAACAAGTTCTGTGGATTGTGCCAATGCCAATTTCCTGGTATTGAACTGTAATAAAGTTATGTAGGATTTTATCACTGGGTGAAACTGAATAAAGGGTACCTGGGACCTCACTGTACAAATTTCTTTTTGCAATTTCCTACAAATCTATAATTATTTCAAAATAAAGTAAACAAAAAAACTTTCTTAGCTCATAACTGTACAAAAATAGGCAGATAGCCGGGTGTGGCCTGTGGGCCAGGGATTGCTGACCTCTGATTTAGATGAATCGTATATGAAATTTTGTGGTTGGGAAAGACTTTCTAAACCAAAGCCAGAATCCATAAAGGAAAAGACTGGCAGATTTTTTTCTGTATGGCAAAAAAAAAAACAATTAAAAAACGAAAAGATAAGAGCAAACTGACAAAAAGGATTTGAACACATAAAGCGTTTCAAAATCAGTATTAAATAAAAGACAGAAGCCCAATAGAAAACTGGATGGACAAATGATATAAATATGGCTAGTAAACAAAAAAAATGTTCATAAATTAGTAAGCAACAAAATGAAAATGAGAACAATATAATTCTCCCATCAAATTGTCAAAAATTAAAAAGATCACCTCTGACTCCAAAGCCACACTGTTTCTACTACTGTACACTAAAAAAAAATATTTAGGACAACAACAACAAAATAAAATGGCTTTTTAAAAGCTCTGTTCACAGATGAAAGAGCAAGGAAGGACTTGTGAAAAAGAAGAGAACATGGGCTGGATGACAACCCTCTGATCACAGGTCTCTATGCCTGGTTGAACTACCTGAGCCAAGGAGAAATACTGACAATAGAACTTTGCAACAGAACACTCGTGGGCCAGGCCTAAGTGTCATCAATGCCTATGCGGAGGACAGACATGCGGGATACATTTCCCGCACCCTTCAATGTCTTCAATGACCCACACGCTTTTCCTCTGTCAGTTGTGAATAATGGCAGATGGTAATACCCAGTGAATTTCACCTTACCGTGAAAGCCAAGCCCAGGACGCAGACAGTCCTCAAAATCACCCAAGGACACAAACGGCAGCTGGCCAAATGTGGTGCTGAAGCACAATGGTGTCCCTATTCCAAGGGAGGAGTCCACATACAGAATGCAGGAAGCCCATTTTGGTGCGAAAAACAACAGATTCCCAAAGTGCAAGTAAAAAGCTTAGAGATCTCCTTCCAGCTGCCATCAGTGAACGCACACATCAGGTTTTTTTTTTTCAGGAAACTGGAATGCTTTCCTTAGACTATGCCAAGCCTTCTCTTTTTTTTTTCTTTTAGGAGGTACGGGGGATTGGACCCGGGACTTCATACACGGGAAGCGGGTGCTCAACCACTGAGCTACACCTGCTCCCCACAGCCTTCTCTTTTTAAGTGAAGCTGTTCAGGCTATGATTAGGCTTGCCCTCCCACCCCCACCCCGACTCTGCCTCCCTGTGCACACGCACGTGTGCGTGCCTAGACACACACACACAGACGTGCATGTGCGGCCACACCAACATGTTCGCCCGCAGTGGTATGAGAACAAGTCTCATTGCTCAGGGAAAAACGTGGGCCTCCTCAAGGTGGACCCAGCTGAGCGCAGCTGTGCAGACTAGAAACCCAGAGCACTCTGATCTAAAGGTAGGCAGCCCCTGCTCTGGGCGAAGATCATCATCTTGGACATATATCCTGAAGACAAGAAAGCGTCTGAAAGCATAAGGGGAGGACAATGACAGGTAACCCTGCCCTTGGGACTGCTCCTTGCTGAGAGAGTCCAGGCTTCCTCTCGGAGCTTCCATTTCCTCATCTGTAACACAGAGATAATAGTGCCTGCCTTGCAGAGTGTCAAATGAGAAAAAATCTGTGAAGGCTCAGCCAAGCGCTTGCACAGAGTAGGTTCCCCAACTTTAGCTCCCAACCCCCTTCTTCATCTGCCCTTACCCTTCAACACTGAGCATAATCCTTACCTACATACTCACTACAGACTGGGAAGGGAAGAGAATAAATGACAAAAGGGGAAATGAATAATGGAGAACAGAGAAGATCCAAAAAAGGAGCCCCATAATGGAGCTGGTGGGGCCTGATCTTCCCCTAATTGCCACTAACTCTTGAAGAGGAACTAAGCCTCCCACCAATATACCCTTGGACACAGAACCCACTGGAGGTTCTCACAGGCCATGGAAAGTCAAGGAGTCACAAGAATTTTTTTTTTTTTTTTTGAGGTCTGAGAGATATGGAGAAATCAGACCATGCAGGGCATTATAAGACATGTTTAGAGTTCTGGGTTTTATCCTCAAAACATGAGAATCCACTGGAAAGTTTTGTGTTTTTTTCCAGATTTTTTAATTGATTTTTTAAAAACAAATCAATTTTATTGATACATAGTAATAAGGCATACAATTCATCCAAAATGTACAATCAACGGCATTTGGCACAATCACACATAGTTGTGCATTCATCACTTCAATTATTATTAGAGCACTGTCATTATTTCAGTAATAATAATATACAAAAAACAGACAAACAAATAAGAAAATTCCTCACCTCTCAAATTCGCTATGTTTCCCTGCTGTACATATCTGCTATTTCTGACTATTCTTGCACATTTATTTGTTTATTAAGCAGTTTTATTGAGCTATATTCACATACTATCTGATCTACCCAAAGGGATTCACAGAATTTGAAGGTAGAACATACCTTTGTTATGTATAGTTTCACACCCCATCACATGTGCCAGCATCATCCAATTACTTGCCAATCCCAATCCAGCAGCAGATCCTGCAAAGTCCTGTGAGCTCTTGCACATAGCTTCGTTTCTTTGTATGGGATGTTTCTTCTCCCTAGGATGCCTCTTCCTCCTTGTCAGCTAGCTAATGTCCATATGCGCTTCAAGATTAAGCTCCAAAGTTGCCCCCTCCATGATGCCTTCTTTTTCAACCAACCTCCCCACTCCCACACCCACACCCTGCCCCCCGGCCACCATCCCCACCTGTCCAGCACCTGCCCATCTGGTTAGGTTAGATACCCTCCATTCCACTCCCATCACGCCCCTGCACTTAACCCTTTTGTAGCACTTATCACATGCACTGTCATGGACTGCTTACAGGCCTGACTCTACCACTGAACCAGAAGGTATGAGAAGCTATGGAGCTGGTGTCGGTGACCTTTGTATCTCCAGTATGGCCTGTGGCAGTTTGCATTTTTTAAAGGATGACCATAACAGTATTTCCCATTCCACATGCTTATTTGCAGTGTGACCTAGCCAGTTCCCCATTAAAAGCTGAAGTCCATTTCTCCACCCCATTGAATTTAGGCAGACCCTATGTCTGCTTTGACCAATGGAATATGGCAGAAGTGATGCTGTGTCAGTTCTGGGAATAGCCCTTAGATGGTTCAGCAGCTTCCATTTCTTCCTCTTGGATTGCATTCTTGGGACTCGCCCTCCAGGAACCCATCCACCATGCTCTGAGAAGCCCAAGCCACGTGGCAACACCACGTGTGGGCACTGCCAGCCAAGAGCAAGTCATCTTGGGCATCCAGCCTCGGTGAGCCTTCAGAATGGCTGCAACCCCAGCCAGCATCTGACTCCAGCCACATGAGAGAGCCCAAGCAAAAACCACACAGCTAAGGCCAGTCAATCCACAGAACCATAAGAGAAGAGGAAATCTGTGTTTTAACCTACTTAGTTTTGGGTTGGTTTGTTAAACAGCAGTAGACAACCAGAACAATGTCTGCCTAGTGTACAGGGCACAAAAGGAAACAAAGAACAATCAAATCAGCTCTGACTTGAATCATGGCACATAGCAAACACTCAAATCATTAGCTGCTGCTAGTATTAGGATTATGTGGAAGGGGCACAAACTAGGAGAGAAACTGGCTGAAGAGACCCTTACATCCCTGTCATTGAAAAGCACTGAGATACCCTAGGTCCACAATGGTAATGGGCTGAGCCCTGTGTTTGATTCTCGTGTCTCTCCAAATTCCAAGGAAATGACAAAAAGAAATATAGAATTAAGAATAAACCCATAAAATGGCTAGAAAACAGGGGTGGATGCCAGCAGTCAATAAAAAGTTGGGGGGAATTTCTGGAGAAGATACAGCAGACAGGATCAAATTTACAGAAAAGTCTAATTTAGCCAGAGTTGAGAAGCCAAACCCTAATTGGGCCCAGTGGAAAATGCTGGATAGGAGAAGAGATGAGATTTTCTACAGAGTCTGGGGAAAAAAAACAAATTCAGACATGACAGCAACTGAGAACAAAAGCAGGCAATGCAATTGTAGATGGGGTGAACAAAGGACTGTGGCATGCGAGTTACTAATGCAACTCGGAGAAAGAAAAGAGGAAGGGTATTCTTGGAGCAGCCGTGAAAGTCTCCATCTGCAGAGTAACTCTCTTTCCACTTCCCCAATCAAGAAAGATCCATCCAGCCTACTGGCCAGTTACCAGCCAAACACCGTGACGGGACAGGAAGCCTGCCCCAGAGCAATGCCAAGGATCTGTCCTCTGCTCTCCCTCACCCCAACCCAATCATTGCCATCAAGGCAAAGGCCCAATGCAGAGTCCTCAGCTCATCGTCACATTCAGAGATGGGGCCTAGACACTCGCTGAAACAAAAGCAAATGAGAGTTTATAAATTCCAATTAAATAGAAAGGTAGAAATAGAGCAATGGAATGAAAATGATCATTAAGAATATCGGGTCAAGGAATTCTCCCAAAATACAGAGCAAAAAATATAATGTAATAAAATGAGACCCCCAGAAAGGACAAATGAAAACCCAAACATCCAACAATTTCTTTCTCCAGAAAGAGAGAAGAAAGAAAGGTATATAGAAACAGTAAAACTGAAAGGGCCACTGGGTTTATACAAAGAAAAATGCACACCTAGATACCAGCAGGATGGTAAAATTTCCAAATTTAAGAAAAGAAGGAGACTCTAAGATATGTGGAAAATTACTTAAAGATAAATAAGAGTCACTGGCACAGATTTCTCATCTGGAACTATAAGTGCTGAACTAATTGAAACAATGGAATAATATGTAATCACTCAAATGAAAAGAAGGGAGGGAGGAGGGTGGGAGGAGAGAGCTTAGTGTGGAATAATCTCAAAGATCTATGGTTAACTGCAAAGCATGGTATAAAATAGAGTGTAAGATATGCTACCATTTGAGTTTCTTAAAAAGATTACACAGATGCACTTTCATATTGATGGATAAAATATATCCCTAGGAAGGTTCTCCAGAAATTGGTAATATGGGTTGCCTCTGGGGAGAGAACCCTGGTGCTAGGGGAAGAAGGGTGATGAGCCCAGAGTAAAGGGAGACTTTTCATCAGACCATTTTTGTACCTTCTGGGTTGTGTAGTATATGAATGTAATGCCTACACACATACACACAATTTGTACACACACACAAATTTCAAATAAAAAAGGCAAGCCACAGAATGGGAGAAAATGCTCACAATACAGACATCTGACGAGGACTTGTATCTAGAATATAAAAAGAACACTTACAAATCAATAAGATAGCCCAATAAAGTTGGGCAAAAAAATTGAATAGACACATCACAAAAGGAGGTATACAAATGGCTAAGAAGAATATGAAAAGATGCTCGGCATTATTAGTAATCAGAAAAATACAAATTAAAACTACAATGAGATCAATTCAGAGACACCAAAATAGCTAAAACTAAATGACTGACAATACCAAGTGTTGGCAAGGATGTGGAAATACAGGAACTCTGGTACACTGCTGGTAGAATATAAATGTTATAACCACTTTGGAAAGAGTTCTGGCCATTTCTTATCAAGTTAAACACATACCTACCATATGAACCAGCAATTCCACTCTTAGGTATTTACCCAAGAGAAATGAAAATATGTCAACCAAAGACTTGTAAATGAATGTTCATAGCAGCTTTATTTGTGCCTTTCTAGAAATTTGTCCATGTCATCTAAGTTATCTAATTTCTTTTTTTGTTGTTGTTGCATACCCCCCCTTTCTGCTTGTTTCTTGCTGTGTTCATTTTTGCGTTCTTCTGTGTCTGCTTTGTCTCCCCCTGTTGCGGTAACGCACCGAGTCAGCTCACCACGCAGGCGGCTTGCCCCACTCGCGGGCAGCTCTGCTCTGCTCGTGGGCAGCTCTGCTCTGTTCGCGGGCGACTTGCCCTGCCTGTGGCGGCTTTGCCCTGCCCGTGGTGGCTTTTTGCCCTGCCCACGGCAGCTCTGCCCCACCCACAGCAGCTTGCCCTCTCTCAAGGCGGTCTGCCTGCTCAGAGAAGCCCCGGGGACTGAACCCAGGGACCGAACCCGGGGACCAAACTCGGGGCCTCCCATGTGGTAAACTGGCACACTATCCACTGG
>PVKH010019916.1:0-14724 GCA_004027955.1 Chaetophractus vellerosus | reverse complement strand
CCCTGCCCGTGGCGGCTTTTGCCTGTCCGTGGCAGCTTTTTGCCCTGCCCACGGCGGCTCCGGCCCGCCCATGGCGGCTTGCCATTCTCAAGGCGGTCTGCCCGCTAGGAGAGGTCCCCGGGAACCGAACCCAGGGCCTCCCATGTGGTTTCCCAGCGAGCTCTTTATCCACTGAGCTATCTAGCCGGGCCCCTTTACTGTGTATTTTAGAGGAACCTATGTGGTTCGTTCAGTTGAGCATCAGGGATCTGTATGTGACTGTGGAAAAGTAGTCATTTATCCCCTGCTCTAGGCTTATCTGTAAAGTGAGCCGGTTTTACTATATCAGATGATTTCTAAAGTCTCTCCGAATGGCAATATTTTGTGACTCTAGAGAGTTTTGCTGTTCCTTAATCACTTCATGGTTAACTGTTCTTATGAGATTAGTTGACAGTTATCAACTGCTATTTGTTGTCTTTGTACAGTGATGGGAAAACTGAAGAGAGATGGAATGTTCAAATTAGCCAGGATCAGGGTGAGAAGTGCCAGGCCAAAAGATGTAAATATATTAGCAGAAAGCAATTCTTACTGAGGGAAAATTATATTAAACAGAAAACATTGATTTGTTATGCTTTACGGGGACCAGAAACATTAGTAATTTTTTCAGAGGCCCTGATTTACATCTTTTCCCAAAATAACTTTTTCCTGGTTCATCCTGTCAGGACTGAAGGGGAAAATGGAGATTGGGGTGGAGAGGGTATAGCATGAAGTGAAAGCATAAGACATGATGCAAGCTCAATTGATATGGGAGAGGGATTGGGAAAACAGGCAGGTCTCCCATCTTCCCCAGATACTGAAGTTTGCTCTGGAGATAACTATAACAGTGGACATAGAGGAATAAGCTGGTTAGTGCATGTTAACATCAGCCCCAGTTCATAGAGTAATTGCATAAGATGCCTATACCAGCTTGGCCCAAACAAATACATGATCTAAGATTCAGGAATGTACAACTCACATAATGGCTGCAAAGGGCCATCATATATTTGGTGAAATATTTATTTTCTGTTTGACATAAAGGATCAGTTTAGAAGTGGCTTAGGTTACTATAATTTGTTTCATTCTTTTGTGACTTGCAGGTTCTTATGAACGCATCATTCCTGGGGGCCCTGTGTCTTTTCTCATCTGTCTGTGTTGTATGTGCCATTTCCGCATTTACTCTCCCCATTGAGACCAGAGGACGGGCCTTACAGGTAATTGATGCATGAAACTATTCTCAACTACTTTTTTTTCAGGAGGTACTGGGGCCAGGGATTGAACCCAGGATCGCATATGTAGGAAGCCACATCAGCTCCCGAGTTGGTTTTCCCATTTGCTTCCTTCCCCCCCCCCCCCCCCCCCCAGAAGCAGCAGGGACTGAACCTGAGGCCTCCCATGTGGGAAGCAGGTGCTCAATGACTTGAGCCACATCCCCTCACCTACAATTTTTAAAACTAGGTATATTGGTATCCTTCTTTTAAGCAGATATAATATCCAACTGTGTACCAAAAGAATGTTATTTTTGTTTAGTGGGTAATAATGTTTTTCTTTTTTTTTTGGGGGGGGGGGTTATCCAGTTTACCCTGCATATAGCTTTGAGTAGCACTGAAGTTTAAATAACCAGTAATTCACTTTTGTTAAAATAAAAACTTGAGCAAATTTTGGTTAGATTTCAGAGTTTTATTGAATCAACTTATGAATTGGGGAGACTCCAATTGCCATGAGGTAGAGCGGTGTTCTGCTGAACAAAGATCAACGGAATTTTATTGGCAGAATAAGTACATTGGGAGAGAATTTTTATTGGTTAGTGCAGAATACATTTCCTAATATGGTTTGTGTGGGCGGTTGCTTAGGAATGAGGAAGGTAGCTAGGGTTAACTGATTGGCTAAATTTAGTTTTCTGGGTGAGCTGGGCACTTACAGGAAATAAACTTGTTAGGTGTTTGGTTTTGCTGAAATGGGGCCTAGCACGGGCACCTCCATGTTGGGCCTATTAGACTCTATAATCACAAACCTCTGCTTACTCTAAAAGTTGTAGCTTGAATAGCAGGAATTAGAGTGACAGTTGCTGAGGCCTCAGCATTCAACTTTTTCCACTTTTCTGTTTGTATATAAGCTTTGCTACAGAGCTAAATGTGATCAGGGAGCAGAAAAAGCTATTTTCATTGCCTTTAGGATCACATGGTCTTTACGTCTTGGTCCAGGCTTTCTTTCCCCTAATACTATCAGCTGCCTGTGATAAGAGCTGCACTAGCTGTCATCCAATACTACTAACAGTCATTAGACATTGACTCCACTTTAGTCACATACATTAAAAAAAAAAAAGACACCCCAGAAGTATAAGGTATGTTTCCAAGGACAATATTGTAAAAGAGAGGGTCTCTACAATTCCTCTGCCCTTTTTCTTGGATTCAGTGAAGAATGATCATCTCAAAAATACAGGTGCTGTCTGTTTTCCTGCCTTAGAAAACACAAGGCTTGTTGCTATGTAAAAGCATGTGTGTGGATGTTTGTGTGGGCGTGCATAACGGTGGTAGTAGTTGCAGTTAGGTAATGAGTTAGGTTGATCCTGAGTTGCTGCCTCTACATGTGGCTGTGGAAAGTCATGATGCTTCCATGGCCAACCAGGACTTGCTGTCTCCCCCATGTCCTACCCATAGGAGACTATAGACACATTAATTTTTGTGTTGGCAAAGATACATTTTGTCAGTGAATAGATGTAGATAAGGAAGGCACTATTGAGTAAGGAAAAGCTTTCATCACGGTCTAGATTCCCAGCCCTCTCCTAGATCCAAGATATATTTTTTTCCCCCCCTGGCTTAACTTTACAATAATATGCATTTTAATCACAGATTAGACAACCTGTCATGTAATATGAATTTAGGGTTTTATTTAGGTTCCTTATTTGGAAAGGTGACCCATTCACTGAATGCTTAAAGCCAGAACTATATGGGACAGATTATCACACCCTTTACACAAATGAGGGAACTTAAGTAACTTGTGTAAAGGAACAGGCTAGTATAGAATGGGGCTGGGATTTAAACAAGGCTGCAGAATTAAGTGATGATAAATCTTATGCTAATTTTCCATTCTGAAAAATTTTCATGCTGATTTTAAGTAGTGATACAAATAATATATATAAAAAGCTGGGCTTGCCATCTAATGTGCCCTATGGATTTCCAGTTCAAGTCATATCCCCTTAAAAAGAACTATTTCCTCTTTTGTTGACTCGAACTTTGTTTTAGCATTGTAGTAAAATCCTTTTGCATATCTGCACAAAAGTTCTTAAAATATTCTCTTACAACTTTAATATGTAGGTTCAATAAATGCAATTGTATGGGCACCTATCTTGGGGTGGGCTTTGCCACTCAATATCTACATGTCTTTAGGCAAATTTAAAGCATCTGTTTTTGAAATAAGTTTGACTAGATTATTCCTAAAAATCTGTTTTCACTCTAAAATGCTACAAATCTAAAGATTGAGACAGTAGCAGTAAGGTAGTGGAAGCATAGACTTAAAATTCTTGGGGGTTGAACTGAATCACATATGAATTATTTCTTATTTGCAAAAAAACAGAAGTGTTAGCACTTATCTTAGTGTTGTGAGAACTTAACATGACACAAAGCTTCTAGAGATTTTAAGAGTATGCTAAAATTTAACTTTCAACAACAGACAGCAGCCTAATAATCTGACTCCACTTGGTCAACAGTGTAAAGGTAGGATTAATTCCATTTAAGAACTACTTTATGCCATTTGTTCATTTTGATTAGTCTGGTAAAATAAAACTCCCAACAAAATCTTGCGCATGTCCATAATTAAAACTTTTCTACATATTTGTATTGCATCAGAATAACAAATATAAAGCATTTCAGGATACAAAGATAAGTGCTAGGGCCTTAATTCCTTACAAATTTATTAAAAGACCTATCTTTTATTGCTAGTTTCTGTTGTTAGACAGCTAAGTCTGAATGGAGAATACTTTTCTAAAAATTAAATCTTTTTTTCCAGCAAATTAAATGAAGATCTGAAGAAGCTGTCTAACAGAGAAGAAAAATGCACTTATTTTCACAAAGAGGTTTTATATTTAAAAAAAACCTCAACTATTATTCTGTATGCTACTAGGTAATTAAAGAACTAATTATGCATTAAAAAAAAAAGGCACATAAGGGGATGGGGTAGATAAATGTATTGATCTTGTCCCAGGAGGCAATATATAAAGAAACTTATAAAATATGCTTTAATTTTGGAAAGCTGTGTGGCAGGTGGCTCTTAATCTTTGACATCAAGTCTGTTAATCTTTATATGAATATATATTAAATTTCAGATAAAATGCATATACATTGATATTCTCCCATGAAGTTTGTAGCTGAAGTTGGGCTGAAATTGTGTAGCTAAGACAAGAATACCATCATGCCTTTCCAAACAACTATAATAGGCATTAAGTTCACAATTAACATGAGTATATTTTAGTTATGGCCTTCATAGTTGATCACAATTTCTTGCTGATAAAATAAGCTTCATTAGCATGAGGTTTGTATATAGTCACCGAGAAGTTGGAAATAAACTAAATTTTCCTGGAATTTCTCTATTTCTAGCCTAACTTCATTATTTTATGAGGGTAATCTTTCATTCCCATGTGAGAGACTGAAGAACATGGCATATAAACTACATGATGTAGAACTCGCTGTTTGTTGGTAACCACTGAATGTGTGACGCCTCTCACCCCTTTGTACATTGCAGTCCACTTTAGGCTAGGTGTGCTGTGGAAAGGAAACATCTAAAGCTTTTAGGTTTATATTTTAGTTCTTTTATTGCTGTTCAGGATAGTTGAGGGCCACTGATGTTGGGAACTCCAGAGCTGGCTCACCTCTTCCTCCCACTCCCACTATACAGTAGAAAAAGAACATGGCTGTAACAATGAAATCTTACAGCACTAGCAAACCATGTTGTATGTGAGTTTTTAAATGAGAAGGTGGATAATTTCTACTTGAATCACAAGGCATACATGTCTTAAATTTTAGTAAACTTTTTCCTTAAAGAGCCAGATAGTAGTAGTTAGAAAAATTTAGGCCAAAATATTTTTGATGTAAAAAGATGTCTTGGGTACATATGTTAGGGTTAGCCACCAAAATCTTAATTGGAATTTCCTAAATTGAGATTAACAGCAATTTATAATTAAAAGCAAAGGGTAGCAATGAAAACCACAGTCAACCTATAACAAGGCTAATACTTAAGCATCTTTACAAGGATTTCAGGAACTCTCAATATCTGTGTGGGCATTCAGGCTTGAGGAACTTGGCAATGTGGTCCAGTACTGCCTAGCACCCAGTCTTCCTAAAAGATGTTAAAACAGCCTACAGCAAACCTTTAATGTAATTTTAATTGAATACCAAATTTGAAAATTCCTCAATAACTCATGTATATTGCTTATATAACTTACCAGTATTAGTTTTTAGTAAAAATGAAAGTCTACCAATTTCATGTCACTCATCTCTAAGAACTTGACTTTTTGGATTGGTTTCCCAGCCTGCCAAAAGACCAAGAAACAGTACTGATTGGGGTATTAAACAATATAACTGGAATCTCTATATAAGCATATTTGCTTATGTATGAGCATATATAAAGGTTTAATTGGTCTGAATCTAATGTTTAAAGCACAGCTTATAATGGCAAAAAAAAAATCCTTTTAAAATATGATCATATACAAAAACTTCGGTTTAGGGTTTTTTGTATATTGGCTTAATATATACTTTCATTAGTAAAGATCCCTAAACAATCAGTTTAGATAACAGCATGTTTGATTTGCATCATCAAAAATCTGTTCTCTCTCCACTGATATTCTTGAGGGAAATGCCACTCCTCAGGTGAGTACATTACCTACTTCAAGGGTGAGACGTACTTAACTGATCAGTATATTCCATCCCCAAAGCAGTGACAATTGGACTTCAGTCATTTGCAATGGAAAGATTCCTGATTGAATTTTCTGGTTTACTAGTCTTAGGATTTAAGGCATTAATACCTATAATTATAGAACATGGGTAAACAACTCAAGTTCACAGTCTTCTGATACATGGTAGAGGATGTTAAAATGGCTTTTCTGCAACACCACAGCTGAATATATGGGAAAAACAGGATTTTATAAAATATTTCATTTATAACTTCCAAAGAAGGATCCTTTTTTTAGGATGGAAAAATAGGACTTCCATCATTCTATTTAAAAATATTGAACAGATTCTAAGAATTAAATGGAATACTTGTCCCTACTCCACAAAGTAAGATCTATTAAAGGTCCAATATTGATTTTTTAAAGTAGTAACTAATTTCTGAGCGTTAAAACTTTCCAAACCTTATAGGTGAAATTAACATAAGTAAACTTTCTCAGAGACTTATTAAAGTACCCCCTGGGTCCTTCCTGCCTGTCCTACCTCCACCCACACTAGGTTTCAGACAAGTAGAATCTTTCAAGGCATCCTATGTTCTCCTACTTTTAAGAGGGGGAAAAAAAAATCAGCGACTGAAACTTTTTTATCCTTCAAGGCTGGTGAAAGAACTGAAATATATGTGTTTGAAAGATATTTAAAAAAAGACTTTTCCTATTATAGTTATTCATGTAACAGCTAGTCCTATAGTCCTATAAATATCAATGTTATGGCTAAAGGAACACACAAAGGTAGTAATGAAAGACTCAAACTAGTTAAAATCCTACTGAATATTTACAGTAATTTTTCCATACAAAAACCCTGGTGGTAGTAAAATATTCACAGTAAAAATCTGTTGAAGTTAATTTTTATTAAAATCAAAGCACCATTCTGCCTTAAAAACAAACAAACAAAAAAACCCCCACAATAAGGTAACAAACTATTGCCTCAGATGTCCTTCATGATACAGAAAAATCTGTAATCTGATTGGCTAGCATTCTTACTCAGGAATATGAGTCACCAATATGTGACTTATGACTTAGTAAATGCACACCTAAGATGAAGGTGCCATAAGTGTTTGTAAAAAGACATCATTTACATGAGCTTATAAAATACTTTAAAAAATATGTACATAGTTATTTAAAAGGAGGAGCTCGGGGGGGCAGATGTGGGTCAAATGGTTGGGTGTCCGTCTCCCATATGGAGGGACCTGGGTTTGATCCCTGGGCCCTCCCGGTTAAAAAAAAAAAATAAAAAAAAAAAAAATTTAAAGTTAAAAATAAAAGGAGGAGCTCAATTTCAACAAAAATTAGATGGTTGAACTCATGGTCATGTTCTTAATTTTAATGGCCAATCAGGTATCTATTTCTCTCATCGATGACAAAAATAGGTTAATAGAAAATGAGTACATCTTCAAATTTAAACCTAGAAACCTTTTGTTCACCTGCAACAACTTACTTTTGGGAATCACATTAATTTATGGATCACGCTTCAGGAAAAGGAAGAGTTCTTCCTTTCACTACCGAACTAGTTTCTCCATGGAACCCAAATTTAAAAGCACTCTAAAAGCATAAGTCTTTGAAATGCAAATTCATAAACCCAGCGACTGTCTATATATTTACTCACCCTCTTGACTATGATATTAACCTTTTTGAAAGCTTTGGAATTTATCTTTTTGAAAGCATTCTTAAATCTTATCTATCCTACCATGTAGTAGTATAATGTATGGGCTATTCTTTATCTTGGAAAAGAAAGTAAAACTACCATGGGAAGGGACATTTTCCTTTTCTTTCAGCATCCTCCACTCTCCTATACTGCCACTGAAAGACAAGCATAGCCTATTAATTCAAAGGGCAAAGCAACTGCATTGCTGAAGGCTGATGTGAAAATGTTTACAGTTAATGTTATCTCATGGCCCATTAATACTTCTGCAACAGTCATTTAAAGGTCAATGTGGAGCTCTCTCTGACTAGAGGGACCCACACCAAATCTTGGTGTATATTTCCATCTTTTGCATTTCTCAGCAAGCTCTGTTCTTCCCCCCATTTCCCAAATAAATTCTTTTTACTGGCCTTAAAAAAAAAAAAGTCAATGTGTACTTGGGTTTTCTTTTTGTCAGAGCAGATCCTTGGCACTTGGGAAAGCTGTTAATGAGCTAGAATTGGCTAAATCTTAGTTTCCACATGTCTGTTCATTCATAGTCCCAGGCAAAGATTTCCAAATCTAAAAGGAAATCCTGAGTTTTTGAACAGTGGTAAACACTGGAGTGCTTAAATGTAGGTCAAGGTTGCTTAAATTGCACTGAATTTTTCAGGATACTCTCAATGAGTATGGGGAAGAATTAGGCTCATCTTATAGCTTACTTCTGTTGGAATTTCAGGATCTACCTGGGGCACTTGAGCACTTGTTAATAAGGTCCTAGGATTTTAACCTTTGAAGGCCATTACCAAAAGGCTATTTGGAGAGAGAAATCCAAGATATTTACTTTTAATATTAAATGATAACATTACATGCAATTACAAGAAAGCTGGTTTTCAAGTGCCTTCATTCAGGAAAGGATGGTAAATATGAAACTTAAAAGACTAATATGGTATTGAATACAATAGTGAAAGTTTTGGGTGCACTGGTAGAAATTCTGCCTCAGTTCCATTTAAGAAATTATATATTTTTGCACTTAAGCTTTATGTCCCTCTGTGATCCTCCTCAAACTAATTACAAACTGATTTAACTTAAGGAGACAAGTATAGAATAACAAACTGTCTGAAGAATAGTATTCTAAGATACCAACAGTAGACTTATTAACAAAAGCTCTACAGCTGCTGGGCTAAAAATGCTGGGGCAAAAAGACAAACATATATAAATGATATGGATTGTTATAAAAATGTGTTCAAATGGTCTTTGGAGAACAACCGTCAAATGCATATTCAATAAACATCAGATAAGGCATTTGCGAAAGTGATTAAGAGTTCTTTTTTAAACAGTTAACATGTAATTGACATATTAGAGATAAGAGTACCTATATAGTAAGACTGTCTATATAGTAAAGGAGAAGGTATTGCTAATAAGTTATAGTCTCCTGATATTTTATCTCCAGCAATGCCTGAAAACCTAATCATCTAGCCACAGAATATTTTCAAATTATTCATTTTAAGAAGTAAAACTATGGGTAAAAGCAAATCCTTGAGGTTTAATTCATGGGAGATGATAACTTCCAAGAATACTATTCTTTGGATTGTATCTATGTATTATTCTATGAATCTAAGAGAGAAACTTTCCTCCAATCAATGTTTTAAAAATAAACGTTTTCTTTGGTAAATTAAAAATATCCATGTGTAAATATTTTGTCAAATGTTAGATTAACAAATGGTTCCGCAATTTTCTTCTTCTATCCTAACAGTTTCCTTCTTTGACAGTTCATCTGATACTGGAAAACACCAAACAAAAATTAAAAGGAATAAATGAATGTCAATCAGATGTATTAGCTGGGCCTGGCTCATTAAGAATATGCTTCCCTTCAGAAGATGGGTCGTTTGTACCTGTATCAGGAGAATGAAATTCAGAATTTTCAGGCAAAGATTCAATTAGAAATCCTGACTCTTAGAAAAAGGAAATAGATACTTCAGAAAAAAATAAAATTTTCACCATAATCACCCCACAACTGCCTGTTTTCAAATCCCATAATACATTTTCATTCCAAATTATGAAAACAGATGAAAACCACAAAAACTAGTCCCCTTCAAAGGAACTAATATTTAATGCACAATAGGGTATATGTTGAAGAAACTTCAACAAATACGGCACACACCAATGGGTTTTGGGTGGCTTTATTAAAAGCCACACTGCAAACAATGAAGCTTGTTATAAAAGGGACATCTGCACCATTAAAAAACCAACCAACCACATATAGACACACAGCAAAACCAAACAAATGTACACTTACTTCCTTAGAGAAAGAAGTTGAAGAAAATCTAGGCTGAGAAATATATGAAAAATGGCCTTGAAAACCTGCTATACAAAACACCTCTGTGGACAAGATAAAAACAAAAACAAAAACAAAAAGCAAACATTTGTTTTCCTGATTTTTCTTTAATACAGTTGCCATCTTACATGATATACTATTAGGTGCTGCCTTAATAGCATCTAATCTACCCTTTTGTTGTACCAGTTGGTATCCTGGGATAGATTACCACTCATGTTCATGAAGTACTGCTCTTAAGTACAGTATACCTAACTCATATGGTTGGGTCATAATTAATGGGTAATGGCATTAATTTTCTAAAAATGGATTAACACACACATTCAAACCACATTAAATTTTCAACTTAAGAGTTCATATGAAGTCTATTTCCTTTCTACAGTAGCTACCACTCCAGACTGCTGTTTTGATATCCAAGAAGTGGGAAGAATGTCTTTTTATTTTGCTATTGAGGCTTCTTTCATTTTCTTTTTCTTTATAAGCGGTTAAAAGAAATGGGTTAAGGAAATAAAAGCCTAGTAAACATCAAAAGCTTTAGACAGAGTGGTCACAGATTCTTCCTTGTAATATTACTGACAAAATGTTTTTTTAGAAAACCAAAAAAATCTAAAAACCAGCACATGCCAATGGTGCTGCTTATTTAAGCAGCTGGCGTTCCTCAATGCTTTTGACACGTTTCTTCCGGGGCTGTACAAAGTCATCATCTGAATCGTCACTAAATTTATTATCTTCTGATTCATTCCTGAATTCCAGTTTAGGAAACCTTTTTTCTGGATAAAGATTCTTTAGAAGTTCTTCAAAATAGCTTTCAAGTTTTATACCAGCATTGGCTACTTCTGAATCAGGCTGTTGGAGGAAAAGAAAATAAGAATTAAAAAAGAAATGCCAACATTTGAGAGTCAATAAAATTAATCTCTCACACCTTTGTTTCTTCAGCATGCATTTGACTCTTGAGATTTCAATGTGAATGGACTGTTTTTTGAAAAAATGTTTATGCACATGTCTAGTCAGTAATAAAAATAATAGTCTGGAGTAGATTAGATAAAGCCTAGAGAAGGTCAGTTTTGACCTGTTGGGATTATTCTAGAAGAGAGAAGTGTGGTAAGGCTGGATTACTGAAGATAGAGCAAAGAGATGTCATAATCACAGAACCATGGAACAGGTATTTTTAGAACAAAAATGAAACGTTTTACTCTAGAATGAGTCACACACACATAGAACAAACCATCAACAAAAGCTATTAAGTTTGACAGATATTAGATAAATTGACAGATAACAGATTTTTAAATTAGAGAGCTATTTGGACCACATCCTTAATATTTCAAGATCAACATCAAGAAGGCTAAAGTGTGGAAGCACCATATTTTAAGAAATAGAATACCTCAAGTTAGATAAAAATATTTGCTAAATTGTAGGCCAGTTAGCTGCAATTTGCATTTCAACCCCCCATATAATAAATCTGTGAATATAAATGTAGATAAAGTTTTTCTAGTTATCTCTCATTTCCTGACAACCCCTAAACTTTTGGAAATTTATACTATTATGAGTATCCTGGGCCTCCTCATTTGTTGATAAGGTGTTTGGGTTTTGAGATTACTTTCATACTGCTATTGCATTTTTTTTTTTCTCACCTCATTGAATTCAGCACAATTTTGAAAGATCAATCTAAAATCAGCTACAAAATCTTCAGGCTTTGTATACATGGAATAATCTTCTTGTAGTCTTTTCTTGATGGTTGACAAGTCCATTGGATTTTTAATTATTTTGTAATAATCAGGTACCTTTCAAAATAAATGAGATGCTATAATACAAATAAACTAGATTCTACCTGGTCCTCAATAAATTCTATGCAAAGTGGCATAATATTCAAATTGTTCTCATTGATTTTCTCTGTACTATTTTGTCATTGGTAAGGAAACCTCTTCAACACTCTGAAGTGCCTCCTGCCTGCCTCTCACATTGGCAAATATTTTGTCACATAATTTAAAAGACTTTTACCAATTATCTTAAATGAAAATTTGTCTTTTCATTTTGCTTCTTAAACATTCTCTATTCTCTCCATTATTAAACAAAAAGCAATTACTAGAGAAAGAGTATCACATCTAGTAGGATTTGACATGTTTTGCTGCACGTATTAGTACAAATGGTGAAGAACAAGGGCTTTGAAGCTGGGTTTAAATCCCAGATCTGCTACTTATAACCTGATCCTGAGCACATAACTTAACCTTGCTGAATGAATCTCAGTTTCCTCATTTCAAAAAGGGAAATCCTGCCAACCTTACAGGATTCTGTAAAGACTAAAGAAAAAGTGAGCTATTTTGCTGCTGCCAGAGCCGTTATTGCTGATTGCAACTATAAGCCAAGATCATACAAAGGCCAGCTCTAGGTTTTTAAGTTTTTAAGTGGATAAAGTTTGTACTGGGATTACAAGCCTCTTTTCTTTGACTTGTTTTCCCCTTCCTCTTTTGGGTACAAAAGGCTCTTCCCCCTCGATGTATTTATTTATTTATTACTTATCTCCTTTTCCTATCTCAATTTCTGAAAACCAGTTCTCAAGAAGTAGATTATTAACCTGTTGAATGTATTTACTAAGCTAGTTTTCTTTTTCTATCCTGGCAACTTTTTAATTTATCAAACTGCAGAACAGATTTATTATTTTTATTTTTAAAAGGAATTTCAGACATCAGAGAATAGGAGAACCTATTTTGTATAACAGGCCCTTTTCCAGCATTTTAAAAGCATGCATTAAAGTCTCATCTAATTTTCAGTTCGGTCTTTTATTGAAGTCAATGTTAACACATATGTCCCTTCCTCAACTTTTCTTCTATTTTTAAGTCTATCTATAACTTGAGCTCTGGGTCTATAACTCAAAATACAGAGGTTTTTGGGGATCTTTTTCTCAAATGAACTTTTCCAACAGCTTAGGTTATACCTAAACCTCCTGAGATTAAAACAATTCATAGAAATCATCCACAGGAATAATAAGTAAAATAAATGAGATGAGAATTACATGAGAAATGAATGGAAGTTTTAGGCAAATTTACTGACCTCAAAATACATCTACTTAGGATCAAAGTACTAAGCTTTAAGGGTTGAATTAGATATAATAAGCTACTAGAAAATGGTACAGAAACTAGATTCTCACAACGATCAGAAAAATCACTCTATCTTATAATAAAGCACAAAAATAACACTAATACTTACAGTTAGAGGAACTGGGTCTTGAAAAGCCAGGCTCATTTCGTGACAATAAAGAAATAAAAGTAGTCGTTCACACTTCTAAGCAAAAATAAATAAAAAAAAAAACCAAGTTCTTGTAATTATGAACAAAAACAGTATCACTAGAAACTATTTTTAAGTTCTTTAAAAATAAGTTTCCATTTATCTGTCTAGTTTGTATATTTTGAATTATTAATAGTCAATAAATGAAGAAAGAATGTAGTTCCAGAGGTTGAGCCTTTTCCATGATGTTTCTAGTACATCTGTGACCAGCCTCAGGAGCCCTCTGTATACTGATGAGAAACATATGTTCTGCTACTTCTCTGCTTATGGGTTTACCCAGTAAACACTGTAATACTGGCAGTGTATGTTTGGACTCCCTTTTGCATGACAACTTTCATACTGAGTTTCTACTTAATTGAGCAAAGGAAGTTATTAATAAAGACTTGTTAACTTTAGCTTTAAATGTTAATTACAGTTATATATAGAGTAGCTGACTTTGAAGTAGAAACATAGTACCATGTGGTAAAAGAATGAAATGATTTCCTGGAAGACTGAATAGAAAAACCCAACCCCTTTAGTATCAATTCTCAAGAAATTCTGAGGAAGAAAATCTATCTGTGTGGGGAGCAGGTATAGATAGCTCAAGTGGTTGAGTCCCATGTATGAGGTCCCGGGTTCAAACTCTGATAGCTCCTTAAAAAAAAAAATCTGAGGTAGAAATAAAATAAAAATTTACTCAAGGTAGGACTAAACTTAAAAGTCCAGGTCACATAAAGGACACACATTCCATTTTGTTCAGATGAATAATTTAAGTTTCTGTAAAATGAATATATAGTGCTGTGGTTTCTTTTTAACAAAGGCACACCTGGCATTATAATAATGCAACTTTTAAAATGTTTCTCACTCTAGATTGGAATTGTTCAAAAACAATAGATAAAACTTACCCTTTTATCTATTGGTGTTAATTTAACAAGGCCTTCAGTTTTCTTTTTTTCTGAGTTGTGAGTGGGAGCATCACAATCATATTCAACTTCTGGTTTAGATAAGTCTCGGCAGAAAGTACAAATCCACTCTCCACTGTTAGGGGATAAAGTATTTGAGTTCTGCATCATTTTTCTATTCACCATTTCCCTTTCCCACTTCTTCATTCCATCTATGATGTAGAATTATCTGGGAGAATTTTCCACATATCTATTATGTATATGGCACCACATTAGGGGAGACAGCAGAAATATAAGGCAAGGACGAAACAATTAATAGTGTCTAGTTGAGGGATGAAATGTTTGTATGAAAAACACCTAAAACAAATAACACATTCAATTACAGGTGATGAGAAGCATAATTAGCATTTTCCCCCAAATGAAGGGAAAAAGAAAAGCTGTTTGTACTATTCTTACAATTGTTATGTTTGAAATTAAAATTTAAAATGTACAGCCCTTGAAGAACTGAGATATTAACCCAGTGGCTCTTTGTCTTCATTATCTCACTGGGTTTAAAAAACTGAAATAAAAGTGAACAGATTGTGGTGGTAGTGGTGATGTATGAGGATCATTGTTCTTTACGGCAACCACTTTTATTTTTTTAAAGATTTTT
>PVKH010019915.1:0-14725 GCA_004027955.1 Chaetophractus vellerosus | reverse complement strand
ATGGAGCGCAGCCAGCCACCCACGAACTGAAAGCCGGCCGTGAATAGAAGCAGAAGCCGCCCACAAGCGGGGAAAGCCGCGCCTGCGCAGTGACCAGTCTCGGCGCGTCGCCGCAGAGGGGGGGAGGGGAGATATGTAATAAAAATAAAATAAATCTTTAAATTAATTAATTAATTAATTAATTTAAAAAAATAAAAACTATACCTAATATTTCCTTGACTTGATATTATAAACTCAAATATGGCCATCTTTTCCCAGGATTCTTTTTATGACCATATCACCAATATGTTCTTTGTTAGTCATTATAAGACACAGAACTGTAATTCTCACTACTGCTTCTTCCACCCTCAAAGAGGTGACACTCTTGGCAAGAAAAGACAAGAATGCATTAGATGATCTGGTTTTATGATAAAAAATCTATACAGCACATTTTTCAAAATACTTTCACATATATTACCATATTTGATCCTCACAATAATCTTAGAAGTTTGGAAAGACAGGTATTATCATCTCATCAAAAACAGTTAAATGATTTACTCAAAGTTACATGTCAAGCAAACAGAAATTGGAACCCACTCCCTTTATACTGCCTTCCTCTTCTTTTAGCAAAATTAGACTTCCACCCAACATTGGAATGCTGGAATTTCCCATCATTATTATTTCTTGCATCTATGCCAGTTTTATAATTTATATTAAGAATTCTTTTAAATGTTTCTAATAGCTACAGAGTTTGTCTGTGGGGATGCTGACATTAATTTCCCCCTCTCTGAGAATGGATTTCTTATAACCTTGATTTTATTCCCAGCTCCACTATCTTTTCACTGCATAGCCCTGAGACTTCAGCTTCAAAACTCTACTACAAATATAACATTTGTTTTTTCACACTTTGCAAGTAATCATTTTTCCAACATAAAGAAAAATTAACTTCCCCTCGATTCTTAGAACACGATCATTATAACCAACTGATTTCTAACTACAGGAAACAAAATAAGAAAAAACTGAGCTTAAGTTGCAAAGGAATCTTTAAGTAGGAGATAACCAATTTCTTGACCATATGGGTATGAAAGTACAAGACAGGCTACAGAAGGCATAATGGATTCACAATCCTTTTTAGATTTTTCAAAAGTCAATCAGATTTTCTCCAATAAGAATTGTTTTGCATTTTTCCTGAAGGTCCATCTATCCCCACTGAAGAAAAAAATGGGGAAAAACCATATATCAGATGATGCTTAAAATAATTTTAATAATTTGGTTATAATAAATAAGCAATGAATGAAATAAATTCCAAGTCTTTTCTAATACTGACAAATATACCTGCATATTTATATATATAGATGTATAAGTGTATTTATAAATTACAAAGAAGTGTTAAAACAGAGAGCAAACAAGAATTTTTTAAAAAGAGAACTTTTTTTCATTTTTGAACCATGTGAAGGGATTAACCTACTTTAAAAATAAATAAAACAAAACAATAACAAAATGATTTACTTTATTTTAATGTTCCTACAAGTCACTGGGAAAAGATCCATAAAGAATAGGATGATTTTGCCACTTTGGCAGTAACAAGTAACAAAGGCAAACCAACTTGAAGAACTTGTAAAAAATAGGCTAAAAACTGATTAAAAAAAAAAAAACCCGGCATCCAAACATTACTGAAAACCTTTTAAATATTACACATAGAACAATTCTTTTTATAAATACCCTATACCCAGAACGTATATCAAATATGGATGAAGAACATACAAAATCTGTATTAAGAAATAATGGTCACTAGTTCAAGGTTATGCTCCTTGGGCCACTAACTGCAATATGACCTTCAACAAGTCACCTTTCACCTAAAATGTCCTTTTTTTAAATGAGGGTGTTAGACTAGACAATTTCTAAAATCCTTCTATCGCTATAATTCTGTGGCTGGATGAATAACAGCAGAAGACCTCTACTTCTTAAGTACTGGCTTTGCTGATTACAACTGACTAGAATGGTCTGTGGAACTTTAAAGGAAAATTACTCCTGGCCAGGCCTTAAACCCAACCAATTAACTAGGAATCCATGTGGGGAGAATCCAGACATTGGAATTTTTAACAATTCTCTTCTGCCTCCCGTCTAAGTGATTCTCATTTGTGTTCCGGTTTAAGGTCTATAGATTAAGTCTACTTACTCTCCTACCACTGGAAGAGTGTCAGAGTATGTCACTGCATCTCCTGGTGAGCTTTTTAAAAATCAAAAATAGCTTTACTCTTCCCCACATTTGTAAAGTTTGTTGAAGTGACTTCAACAAGTACTCCCAGCTTGCAAATTTTAGTAAGAGTTGTAGGTTTTCATGTTACTTTGGGTATTCTCTAAGAAAACCTTATAAATAAAAATTCAGATTGTTGAAACAAGGGGAAAAAATGAAAACACAAAAGAATAGTGCTCCATAGACACGGCCCAGGAAGACAGATGAGCCTGACAGTCTACAGCTGACCTTGTGTGGAGGGACCAGAGCAGCTGAGCCAGGAAAGAAATGAGCCCTGGGGAGAGAGATGAGCCTTATGCCAGCCTACAGCTGAGATCGGAAGAAGCTGGGACCAAGGAGACTTAAGAAGGAGGAAGGCTGAACCCACACAGACATCACCCACCATCTTGCATCAACACACGGCAACAGACTTTGGATGAGAAAGTATCTCTTATGGTACCTTGAGTTGGGCTCTTTAGAGCCTGGTAACTGTAAGCTTCTACCCCAAATAAATACTCTTTATAAAAGCCAACAGAGTTCTGGTACTTTTCATCAGCGCCCCTTTGGCTAACTAATACAGGGTCTCTGTAGCATGCCATGCTGTTTGATAGCATTTTACCCACAGTAGAACTTTCAAAACTGAAATCAAGCCTCTTCAACCCTACCACTGTTTTATCAACTAAATTGATGTAATATTCTAAATCCTTTGTTGTTATTTCAATAATGTTCACAGGATCTTCACCAGTAATAAATTCCATCTCAAGAGCCACTTTCTTTGCTCATCCATAAGAAGCGACTCCTTATCCATTCATGTTTTATCATGAGATTGCAGCAATTCAGTCACATCTTCAGGTTCCACTTCTAACTCTAGTTCTCTTGCTATTTCCACATCTTCAGTTGCTTCCTCCTGAAGTCTTGAACCCTCAAAGTCATCCATGAGGGTTGGGATCAACTTCTTTCAAACTCCTATTACTGTTGATATTTTGTCCTCCTTCCAAGAATCACAAATGTTCCTAGTGGCTTCTAGAATGGTGAATCCTTTCCAGAAGATTTGCAATTGGCTTCGCCTAGATCCATTAGATGAATCACCATTTATGGTGATAGACATGCTGTCATCCAAGATTTGTTGTTCCATTTACAGAGCACAGAGTACATTTGGTATAATACTTAAGGATACTAGGGTTTTCAGAATGGTAAATAAGCATTGGCTTCAATTTAAAGTCACCAGCTGCATTAGCCCCTAAGAAGAGAGTCAGCCTGTCCTTTGAAACATTGAAGACAAGCATTGACTTCTCCCTAGCAATGAAAGTCCTAGATGGTATCTTCTTCCGAAAGATGGCTGTTTCATCTACACTGAAAATCAGTGTAGCCACCCTCATCAATTACCTTAAACCTTCATCAGTATTTGCTGCTTCACCTTGCACTTTTATGTTATGGAGATGGCTTCTTTCCTTAAACCTCATAAGTCGACCTCTACTAGCTTCAAACGTTTCTTCTGCAGCTACTTCACCTCTCTCAGGCTTCACAGAATTGAAGACAGTTAGGACCTTGCTCTGGATTAGGCTTTGACTTAAGGGAATGTTGTGGCTTCTTTCATTTACTATCCAGACCACTAAAACTTTCTCCATATCATCAATGAGGCTGTTTTGCTTTCTTATAAATTGTGTGTTCACTGGAGTAGCACTTTTAATTTCCTTCAAGAACTTTTCTTTTGCATTCACAACTTGGCTAAGCATTTGGCTCAAAATGCCCAGCTTTTGATCTGTCTCTCAGATTTTGACATGCCTTCCTCACTAAACTGAATCATTTCTAGCTTTTGAATTCAAGTGAGAAATGGGTGACTCTTCCTTTCATTTGAACACTTAGAGGCCATTTAAGGTTATTAATTGGCCAAATTTCCATATTGTTGTGTCTCAGGGATAGGGACGCCTGAGAGGAGGGAAAGAGATGGGAAACAGCCAGTCAATGGAGCAGGCAGAAAATATACAACATTTATCAATCAATTGTCATCTTAAATGGGCACAGTTCATGGCATCCCAAAAATGTTACAACAGTAACATCTAAGATCACAGATCACAAATCACTATAACAGATATAATAATGATGAAAAAGGTTGAAATATTACAGGAATTACCAATATGTGATAGAGACACAAAGTGAGCACATGCTGTCAGAAAAATGGCACTGATATACTTGTTCCACAGGGGTTACTACAAAACTTCAATTTGTAAAAACCGCAGTATCTGTGAAGGACAGTAAAACAAAGAGCAATATGCCTGTATTTCTTAAGTATATTTTACATTATACTTCGTGTATATTTATAACATTATCACAAAATTAAAGAAGCCTAACTATATCCTGAAAAGGCCACATCATTAAGAATTAATCCATCGAATCTATGAATGGATGTTTGTAGCTGATCTGATAATGTCAGTGAAGTGCAAACGTTTTATATGGAATTGATTGAAAAATTAAATAGATTATAAGTCAATGTGACTTCATTGTTATAATTAGAAAATCACAGAACAAAACACAACTTCACTCAATAAAATATCATGCTCTGAGATTTGGGAAGGTTTGAGCAAAATAGATTTTATTCACAGCCAAAAAAAATTTCTAAAAAAAGGTACAAAACAATTCAAATCTATCCAAATACCTACTCAAATTCAGTAGAGAAATAAAATACATACTGTTTTTTACTATTTATTTTGCCACCATATTTTGGATAGAACTCCTAGTTGATAAAACTCACAAAGGAAACACTTGGGAATCATTTTCTTATTATACAAGTACTATATGCTCATTAGATTTAAAAAATTATTAAATGTGGATAAAATTGATTATAATTCCACCATCCAACAATAATTCATTTTAATATTTTATTTTAGACCTCTCCAGGCATTGTAGACATATATTTTTCATAAAAATATTATCACACTCTACATATTGCTGTGTCACTTGTCTTGTTCACTTAACAGTATAATGCTATTCCTTGGCAATGAAAATGCACCTTCACCATCAGGTTGACAGGCTGTATATTAGTCCTGAGACATAACAAATGTTTTACATTTAGATTGTTTCCCTTTTATCTAGTACATACAACTTTATAAATAAACCAATACCCGCATCATTAATTATTTTTATGGATAAGTTTTCTTAAAGGAAAAATCATCTTTCCCTACAATCATAGAGCTACCACAGTAGGTTCACATGAACTAAATGCTCACTGAGGACATCTCTCTATAGGCATTAGGCAACAATATTCAGACAACTATACTGCAATATACAATAATGGGAACCTTATTTTGCTAGAACCATACAATAAGGGGGATCTTATTTTCCTATTGATAAAAACTGATTATTTGCCCAGGATAAAAAGTAGAGCACATGGCCTGGCAAAGCATTTTCTTCTTTGACTTCTGTTTTTGTACATAAGAAATCTAATAAAAGTGTAGGATTAGATCACATATAATTATCTGTTTAATAACCTGTGTTTATGCAGAAAAATAAAAGCACATTAAATCAGTATTGTCTCATTCAAAATATGTAGTTACTATATATTTAGCATATTGTTAATAATGTCAACTTTTCTGAATGAGTGCAAATTTTATGAAATTAATTCTTTTTTATATATTAATGGAATACTTAACTTGCTCAACAGAAAAAAAAAACAGAAAATTCTTTCAGAGTCACACACACAAAAAAATTCTCACAACACAACACAACTAACCTAACCAAAGTGTATTGATCTAGAATCATAGAATGTTAAATCTAAAAGGGACTTAAAGAAAAGATTATCTAGTCCTCCTTCTTTGTATTGAAATAAGGAAACTAAGAATCAGAAAGATGAGATGACCAGATCATGGTTAGCTCATTTACTCAACAAAGATTTAGTGAATGTCTGTTAGGTGCCAGGTCCCATCGTCAGCTGTACACATACCAGGTTTAGCAGGACAGGTATGGTCTCCAGCTTCATGGAGCATTAGAGTTCTGCAGTTAATCTCCTGTTTGATTATAGGGTTGGTTCCTCTGGTTGCTCTTCCAACGTGGTTTCACCATCCCCTTATTTATCCAAATATTGAGCCAGGCTCTGTTCTAAGTTCTGAGGACAGTGAACATGGCAAAGCCCCCCTCCTCATAGAGCTTACATTCTAATGAGGCACACAGACCAAGGCATAGCAAATAAGTAAATAAGATCATGATAAGACTATGAGAATATTTAAGTATTTTTAACAGAATAGAGGTCCCAGGGTACAAGGACCTTTAGCAAAGGAAATATGGGAAGGCCTCTCTTATTTCAGACACAAAAATTATACAGGCGTTACATTGGTAGAATGGAATCAATGACTCTTTTTCCTCATTTATGAATAAGATATTCAATAGATGGCCTCATAAATCAGGCCATTTAACACTAAGTCATGTACATATCAAATGTTACGCTTTTTCCTCATTTATTCTGCCTTTCTGACACTGGGTTAGGCCAATTGTTGTGAAAAGGAAATGAAAAGTCAGGGAAAGGAAAATGCACTTCATAAAACATTCAAAAGCATGCAACTTAACCTTTAAAGATTCTTTACATTCCTTCTTTACTCAACTAATATAGCTTATGCTCCATTTGCTCTACTTAATGTTCACTGTGCCAAAAAATATAATCTCAATTAAACATACTAGCATAATCACCAGCGGGAAAGGATTAATTCCAAAGACGGCCAACTTCTAAAGAGAAAACATATGGGATTCCAACACACATAGATACCTGAACATAGCTAACACATCTGACCATGTAATTACTAAATACTAGATCCTCTTCTGAAGACTTAGAAAATAAAAAACCTTTTTTAAAAAGTCACATTTATAAATTCTAACTTTTAAAAATCTACATGGAGTCCTACATGTAACATGCAAGGTCTATAGCCAAAAGGTGTTTTCTTCACTTCATTGGCCAAATTCTTAATTTAAGATTATTTTCTAGCAATCAGAGAATAACACAAGAGCATCTGTGGTGTGTGGTGGACATAGAGACTGACTAGCTCAACTTCTGTTCGAATCTCCTTATTTGCCTTCCTATACTCCAGAGGCTAGAACACTAAAATTTACATTTTCCAGACTCCCTTACAACTAGTATTCTCAGTACAACTTAGGTTTCACCATTATATGTATTCCTTAAGACTTGAATTCAGAGTAAAGTAACTTGGAAAAGAAGCAGCACTCAAGCTATCTGTTTGCTGGTACAGATCTAGTAGGTACCATGTAGCTCTGGAGCTAACAGTGCTGGCATTTAGCTGACCCCTAAATCACAGATAAAATAGAATATTCCTAAAGAAAACAAGTGCTTCTGGACTCTATATTGGTGTAATACTGAAACCAGCAGTTGGTATACAGACTCCCTGAGCCCCCAGCTTCCTAATGTAACAAAGGTAGCAGTTTCCTTAGAGGTTAGTTCTGTCTTGCCATCTGCAGTGTTGTTCTGGAAGTCATTCCTGGAGACCCAGCCTAGAGTCTGATCCCCTAGCCCTCCCAAATATTAGTAAGCACCTGTTATGGACTGAATTGCATCCCCAAAAAAGATATGCTGAAGTTCTAATCCCCAGGACCTTAAATGAGACATTATTTGGAAACAGAGTCATTAAAGGGAAGTAGGGAAGTTAAAATTAGGTTATACTGAGGGGGGGGTTAGTTATGACTGATGCCCTTATAAGAAGATGAAATGGACACAAAGAGACAAAGAGGAGAATGCCATGGATTGCCAGCAAACTAGAAGCTAGAAGTGTAGAACAGATTCTTCTCTAAAGATTTAAGAGAGGGGCTGGCTGTAGCCCAGTGGATAGGGCGCCGGTACACCACATGGGAGGCCCCGGGTTTGGTTCCCGGGGGCCTCTCCGAGTGGGGCAGACCTCCTTGAGGGGGCAAGCCGCCGTGGGCAGGGCAGAGCCGCCATGGACAGGGCAAAAAGCCACCATGGGCAGGGCAAAAAGCCGCCACGGGCAGAGCAAAGCCACCACGGGCAAGGCGGGTCGCCCACGAGCAGAACGGAGCCGCACGCAAGCAGGGCAAAAATGAACACAGCAAGAAAAAGCAGAAAGTGGGGGGGGGGAATATGTAAAAAAAAAAAAAAAAAAAAGATTTAAGAGAAAGCATCACCTTGATTTTGGACTTCTGGCCTCCAGAACTGTGAGACAATAAATTTCTGTTGTTTTAAGCCACCCAGATTATGGTGCTTTGTAACAGCAGCCCTAGGAAACCAGGACAGCACCTAATTTCTTATAGTAAATCAATTCCTTTTTTGCTTAAAATAGCTAAAGTGGTTTTCGTTTCTACAACTTACCCCTGCATGACACAGTATTAAGAAAATTATATGAAAACAAATTCAACTGTCTAAATATTTTCATGCATTCAAATATTCAAAGTAATCTGAAGTGGTCTAAATTTTCAGTAGAATTTTAAATTAGTACTTCATTGGTTGCCATTGAGAATACAAAATAGGAAACAAGGTCCCTATCCTCCAGGAATTATTTAAAGGAAGAAAAGATCTCATACTTTGGTTTTTAATCTAAGTAAAGAAATTTCATTAAAGCTTCTGCAAACTGTTAGCAATTCTCATTTTGGAGGGCTATTGGACATCTTTAATACCTACTTCTTCACCCTTCTTAATAATTCCAGGTGGCATATCTTTAGGTGAAAATTTTACTTCATTTTTTAACTCTCAGAACCACTCAAGTCAGAGGAAGATAGCATGATGTGCCACTAAGACTATGCTGAAAATCATTGTCCTAAGGGCCACAGTAAAGCTAAGTGAAAAAAATGAATGAATAAAATTTAGCAAGGGTAAGATCCTCACAAAAGAACACACACTCTCTCATTTTCAGCCTGTTCATAATCAAAAAGCTGCCTAAAACTTAAGCATGATTCGAAACTTGCAGATATGAATGAGGCAATTCACTTCTTATGAATTTGAATTCTTCAGAGCAATAGCTAAAGGTCAAGGAATTGGGTTAATGAGAATATGCCAGTTGACTGGCAATGGAGGAGGGAGTGAAGAAAATCAAAGGAAGAGGCATTTTTTACTCTAAATTGCAAGTGAGAAAGGCACAGCAATAATGGCTTCAGGCAATATAGCCTGTTCTCAATTATTTTTAGGAACGTGATTATTCAGCTTATAAATTATCCATGCCTTTTGATGTTTCTTCTCCCTTTTACCATCATCTTTTAACCATTTCACTAGTAATTGGCACCTCTATAAAGGATGGAAACAGAAAGGAAATTAAAATGAAACTCAAGGCAACCCAATTTCACAACTTGACAATAAGTTCCACAAAAAAAAGATATGTTGTGGAGAAAAGTCTCTGAGATAAATGGAGTCCTCACCTTGGATAGAATCAATTTATTTTTAAAAAGTACAACACTTAAATGAGAGGTTAATCATAATTCTTTGCTTTAAAAATAGCCTTTGCTTTGTAAAATGATTCTACCTAGGAATATATTTTATAGACATATAACCCTTAGGTTTAAAATGTGCTTTAATTTATCAACATTTGTTTTAAATGTGGTGTTTCAAGATTATACCTAAAGAAAAACGAAGCTGTGTGTGGCAGGGGGAGGAGGAGCTAGAAATACAGCTATGTTCATTTATTTCTGTAGTTTCAGAGCCTATGCTAAAGCAAAGTTCAGTTCTGTGATTTAAGTTTTCAATATTAACTTTTTTAGGTACAATACTAGACTCTTTTTTGCACCATTAAAGTCTCTAAATGGAAAAAGATAAGGTGGAGCTACAGATGAAAAAATTCTACCTTCCATAACTACGAAAGAGAAAACAAGTGTTACAAATGTTCTGATTCCCAATATGTGAGAATTAGATGGATTTTTCTGTAACTTAACTAATAACCTGGAAAAATCATTAACTTCTACCTGTAGTTTTGAGAAGACCAAAGGAAATGCCCTAATCAACAAAAACTTTCAACATAAAACCACCAGTACTCCCATCAGGAACTACCATTACAAAATCTAATAAGAATCTTTTATCAGAAACATAGCACTTTAGTAAAAACTGTCACACAAAGGAAGGGTTTTTTTTTTACTCTTTTTGGGCTGAAGTCAGCCATGTCCTTTGTGCAACATATATTTGATGAGTATAAGGTATTTGCTATGGGAGTTACAAAGATGGTCCTAGCCCAGCCAGACATTAAGCCTGGAATGGAAAAAGATACACATGGGAATAACTACAAAGCCACACAGTATGTATACCTGTCCAAGAAGAGTCCAACAGGCTACATGAGCCAGAAGAGATGGGGTCTGGCTGGAGTTATCAAGGAGGGATTTACACAAGGTGGCATTTGAACTGCACCCAAAAAAGACAGAAATTATATGCCATATTTAAATAAGAAATGATAAGGAGTGTGGGGGTAAGGACAATCCAGGAAGGTGACAACTTTTTTTTGTTTTAACTTTTTATTTGGAAAATTTCAAACATACACAAAAGCAGAGAGAATAACATAATAAATCTATATGCACCTACATCCAACTTCAGTAATTTTCAACCCTTGGCCAATCTTGTTTCATCTATCCCATCACCTATTCCCATGCCCCCATTCTCCTACCAGACTATCTTGAAGCATATCCCAGATTTTTTTAAGTTCAAACTTTACTTCAAAATTCAAAAAATAAATAGCAGAATAAGGCAGTTCAACAAGTAATGGAAGCATTACTCCTGAAAAGTTCTGTCCAGGCACTTTTATCTCATCTAATTCCAACACCTAACTCAATTGTTCCTCAAATGTTCAAAAAGATACACAGATGAACACAGATTAGGTAAATGATATAGTCAAGGTATCTTTATTAATAAAAAAATTAAGAGAAAAAAATGCTTAATCAGACGTCACGTCATCAGTAAAGATTTAATTATCTCTAAAAGATAGCTCTTTTTTCAACTTACTGTGATATTTATTCTTATATTTAACAAAGTGTCCTAAGTGCTATACAACTATCAACTTATTTAATCTTCAAAATGGTCCTATAAGGTAGGTACTATCATGACGATCATTTCATGTATGAAGAGACTAAAGCCTGGAGAAGTTAGGTAACTTGCCCAAGGTTGCCCACCTAGCAAATGGCAAAGCACAACTCAAACCTAGGCATTTGTGCTCAGATCTATGCTCTTAAACTCTACACTACACTATACTGCCAGCAAATATTTGGTTTACTCCTTTAGAGGCCAAACATAACTTATGCAAGTGTCATTTTTATAACCTATGTTCCACCTTGTCTTCAGAGAGAGACACTAATAGCCCTTCAACCAAGAAGGAAGAGAACAACTGCACACTTACTCCATTGGAGTAACACTGGTTCTTTTAGTAACTTTAGCACATTCACTTCAGACAAAGCAATAATGAACTCTAAACATTGCTGAATAAGTGCAAGGGTAGTAAATAATCCAGGTTCACTAATCACATATGTGCATTTAACAAGCATGGCAGTTTGAGATTATTTTATGAATCCCAAAAAGCTTAAACTAATCAATTCTTGTGGGTATGATACTCTTTGATTGCATTAAATTCAGCTGTGGGTTCTTTGATTAGATTACTTGATAAGTTCGAGTTAGGGCTTTTGATTGAACTTTGTCAGTGAAGCATGACTCAGGTTGAATCTCTGCCCCCTTGTTGGGTCTAATATAAACCCGAGACACAGGAAAAGGAAGTGCTGCCATGTGAGCGAGGACTAGAGGATCGCTTAAGCACGAAGCACCCAAGAGTCTGGGCCCACAGAGCAGGTCAAGAGGAGGCAGTGAGCCCAGAAAAGGCAGAGATTGGTGGCCATCTTGCTTTGCCACGTGCCCAGACAACAGAATCAACAGAAGCTAACTTTGATGAGAAAGTACCTCTTATGGTACTTCTGTTTGGACTTTTCAGAACTTTGAAACTATAAGTGTTTACCCCAAATAAATCCCCTTTATAAAAGCCAACCCATTTCTGGAACTTTGCATCAACAGTCCTTTGGCAAACTAAAACAAGTAATGACCTATTGAATATTAAATTTTGATGATAAAAGATTTCTCAAATTTAAAAATTTCCTCAACAATACCACTCACACCTTCTCACTTAAACATCTAAACATAAGAACTATGACAGAAAACACTAAAATACTGAATTACTTTAATTTTCACAAATGCCACAATTAATATAATTTTTAAGAATCTCTAACTATAAAAATGATTAGTTCACCCAATTCTTACAAATAATTAAAAGGTTAATTAAATTAATTTAATTACTAATATATGCATTCGTATACATATCTATCTACACTATGTGTACATATATTAGTTGCAACCAATTTTGATATCTGAAACATATATATGTTTATATATATGTGTGTGTGGCTGTGACATCCCATTTAAAAATATAGAAAAACTATCACCTCTGATTAGGAATTTAAAAACTTAATTCAAATTACAATAGATTTTCAAACAAGTTCCAGGGAAAGAACTATCTACATGTACTAAATAGTGTACTTAACAGATACTTCAGCTGTGGCAAGAGGCCTTCTCACATTCCTTTCCTGCAGTCAAGTGACATTCAGAAGATAAATAGAATCATTATTACTTTTGAAAATACTCACAGCAATAATGTCATATAATGAGAAACTCAACCTAAAAATGCCTCTGTTTGGATTAAAGCTAAATCCATTAGGAAGTAAAGGAAATATTTCCTAAGAAAAGATATGATATCATTAGAAATGCTTATTTTGTTGTCATTGAGGGAAAAGATAAAAGAACATTATTTTCTTGCTTTCTGGAAAAAGGAAAAAAGTATATAATTTTTTTCACACGGTTTAATTCTAATAGTTAAGAACAGGCCAATAGTTTCATTTTTGTACTTGCCTTTAACAAAATCCTTGCTGGCCTGAACATGTGAATGGGTGGCCACATTCAAGAATACATCAGCACACATGTGTCTTCATACATGAAAGCAACACAAAATATATATTAAAAATGTAGACACTTTTATTTAAAGGGACTTTATATTTTAAAAAGAAAGAAAGAAAAGAACATTGGGCATTTTCACAGTCTCTGGAGCTTAACAACTGCTCTTTAGAACACAGGAACTGAATACTTCTTTAAGAGATGTCTGCTTCTCACCCCAAAAATTATAAATACTTAAGCTGGGACCAATTCTTCCCAACTGAAGTTGGAGAGAGATATAATCTATCATCTCCAAGTTGTGTTCAAATCTCCACCCTTGCCCCCTGGACATTCCTGATCCCCCTTTCCCTGCTTTACTTTTTCTTTTTTCCATAGCCCTAATCATCCTCTAACCTACCATATCATTTACTTATTTATTATGTTTATTGTTTATCTGTTTCTCTATCTAGAATATCAGTTCCTTGAGGACAGAAATCTGTCTGCTTCGTGGCCTTTGTTCTCTACCTCTTAGAATAGTGCCTGGAACATAGTACATGCTCAAAAAATATCTGTTGAATTCAGAGGTTTAAATAACCTTTTAAATAAAAGCAATAGCTTATAGCTAATATTTATGGGGCATTTAACACAGGCCAGGCACCATGCTGTGCCCTTCAAACCCATCACAGAAACTCACAACAACCCAGTAAAATATGTACCATTTTCTGTGGAAAAAAATAAGACTCTTAAAAAAAGATTAAGTACTTGCTCAAGGCCACACAGCACGGGAAGCTCATGCAAGATCTCTTTTTCCTCATGTGTGATTCAACTTCATTTCTTAAAAAGACGGACACCTTTATATTTTCTAAATATTTAAACTCACCCAATAACTACAATAATAAAATGTGAGTTAACAAAGCTGAACAAGAGTCTTCTCAAATAATGTCAAAAACAAGACTCAAAACCAAACAGTAAATATGGAATGATTTTGCTCCCCTTTTCTAGAATTATACTCCTTTGATCTTAATAACAAAAAAAGAAACACAATTCTGTTACTTTACAGTTCATAACATACTTTTACAAATAATATCAAATTTGATCTTAACTATTAAAATATAATCTATAAAATGACTCCAAAAAGAGAACGGACATCTTGTCCATATCAGACCTGAATGAGAAACAAATATTCAGAAAGAGATACCTCCTGAGTATAAATATTACTATCTTTCCACATTTTTGCTCTACTAGGAGAAAAGCAAAGTGGTTCTATGAACTGAGAAAGAGAACAATTGGGGGCTGGTCTATCCTTAGTGTACTGATTACTAATATCTTGACTTCATTTTTCCTGTGAAATTCTCATAGAAAAAGAATAAAGAGAAATAAATACTTTGTAACAAAGAATAATTCATTCCTTCCTTCATAAGTTATTTTTATTTTGACAATATTCATTAAGTGCCAATTATGTTCTCAGCACTATGGGAGATCCAGTGAAGTAGAAGGCATAGTCTAGCCTCATAAGATAGTAAAGAAGACCATATAAAAATACAAAAAGACAAATGATAGAAAAGTTAACAGCAAAAAGAAATAATATAAGAGGCCCAGCTAGATAGCTCAGTGGATAA
>PVKH010019914.1:0-14726 GCA_004027955.1 Chaetophractus vellerosus | reverse complement strand
CACTTTACACGTGCTTGGCATTGTTCTAAATGCTTTGCATATATTAACATGTTTATTTTCCCTACTATGTATGAGATAGAAAATATTTTTTATTGCCTTTTCCATAGATGCCACAACTCATTTGAGCCTTATACCAACTCTGTTATATGGGTAAGTCAAATATTATCCCCATTTACTGAGTACTTTCTATGGGCTTACATATATTGCCTCATTTAATTTCCACGTTAATCAAAAGAGCTAGGAGCTCTATATGAATAGCCTCATTTTACTGAGGAGGAAACAGGTTCAAAAATGTTAAGTATCTTGCCCAAGGTCACACAGCTACTATAACCATGCTGAAGAATCCACAGCTCAGAGACTCTATACAACTTATACCTAGTTACATGAACTACCATGTTGGGGGAGCCAGGACTAACTTTAGATCTTCTGTTAGTCACCTTCCTAGCAAAAAGGCTTTGTCCTCAATGTTCTGCTTAGAAAGGCCGTCTATAATGATCTTATATAATGCTGAGCCCAAGTTGCTTTCCTTGTAACACCAAGGGAAACAAATTCCAAAGTCAGGTATTTAGTAAAAAAGATCTGAAAGCTGACCTGCTGTGTCTTGGGCCAACTATTTCTGCATTAGTTCCTAAATAAATAAATAAATGAATAATAAACTGGGATGGCTCCAGGATCCTATTCCAGAGCCTCCTTCACAAAGGACCCAGGCATCATCTCAAGAAGACTTTAATAATGCTTTATTCTTAATAATACTTATTAATGGGGTGCATCTCTAGAGTTAGCTATTGTTCACATGAAGCAACATTTTCCCACAAACCAGAGGACAAAAAGGAAAAAAGATTAATTTCTCTCTCTCCCCTTAGCCTTTCTTCCATAACATTTTCTGATATTCCTTCCCAAGTAGTTCAAGTATTACTATTATTATTATTATTGCTTTTAGGAAGTTGTTGAGGAATGGTTATTGAGGTCAACATTCTGTATTTCCCTTCTTTGTCCTTCTCTTCAAGTCCCCAAAGCAGATATGTGATATAAACTCAGTGGAGATTGTTAGAAGCACTGTCTCTGGCTTCCTGAAATATTCTTGCTTGGGCTTTAGGGACTGAGTAGGGGCTTTCTATCAGTCAGGAGTTTAAGAAATAATTTAGATGGTGCCCTAAATACAAGAGAAGACATGATTTAGGCAGCCAAGGTTCTGAGGTGAAGAAGATGGCCCAGAACTTGGAGTACTGAAATAAGACAACACTGTCTTAGGAATAGTGAATGCAGAATTTATTGTGCATTCCAATTAACTCAGTTAGGATAATTGCATGTGGTAATTAAGTACATATATGAGGAGGTCTTGTGTAAACATGTCAGCAGGCATGCTTTTTGGTGATTATGTAAGAATCTAGATAATTACTATTCAACTTGTGAAATTCATAATAAGCTTCTAATTATCCATTTAGCAAGGTACTGTGTGCCTCAGGAAATAAGGTATTTTACTCATTAGAGCATGACCATGACCTATACCTAGGACATTTTAATAAACATCAGATTTTAGATTATGATGTTTGGAGAAATTAGGAAAAAGTAATAATCCTTGAATGAGCAAATGAACACACGATCTTGAATATATGTGAAGAGAAATTTGAATGATAGTCCAATATAGAAGATCATGGATGACTTTTAACTAAGAAGCCTTGATTTTAGAAATGAAATGGAGGTAAGAAGTCCAGGGGCCCCCAAGTTTAAGTGAAATATTTGCAACTTGTTTTCCAAGGCAAACCCAATATAAGAAAGACCTTGCCCAGAGAGATTGAATGAATCTCAGACATGTACACAGGGCAACTTGTCTAGCAGAGAGATCTTCAAAGATGGACCTAATGGTGGCTCAGAATAGCAGAAGAGCATTGATTCATGAGTTGGATTGTGGTTTGAATCCTGTCTCTGTTTATTACTAGCTTTGTGACCTTGGTGAGTTAGTTGACTTTCCTAAGCTTCAACTTTATGACCCAAAGGGTATAATGTCTACTCCTTAAGATTGCTATGAGAACCAAATGAAATGATGTATATATGGTCCCCAGTAGTTAGTGTGTCTTTATCTTAACAACTTTCCTTATTTCCATTTCTCTTTCTCTTGTTATCAGGGACCATGTCTTAATCAAATTAGTATCTAGCTTAGGCTGGTCCTTAATAAAATTCCCCAAAGGCTTACTTTTGAATGAATGAGCCAATGGAACGACGAAAAATGACTTTGACATTGCTCTCTAAAGTGTGATACAAGGTATTGATAAAATTAGCTAGGGGCAAACATGTGCCATTTGGACAGTCTGGTTCACTTTTCCAAATCCAACAATTCAAACTGCACACACTTCTTTCTCTCTATCTGTCCCCCGTATACCACTCTGCTCTAGAGATCGTGAAATCCACTGGCCTTGAAGATTCTTCCTAGTGTGTGGAATATAGCAGCTGGACCTACCAAGTACTCTCCATCCTTGTTATGCTTTTCCAACATGAGGAAGCTCATGCAGTTGGTGCCAGACTGATTGTACAAATATTCAGTAGGCTACAGCTCCAAATCCACATGGCTCTACCAAATCATCTTTTAGCTAGGGCAGCTTCTCCAGAGGAACCTGATTCTACAACTTTGCCAAATGTCAACTACTGCCAGTATGCAGACTTTGAAATTTGATTTCTGTCTTTATGATTAAAATTTATTGTTTTGGCCCAACACATTCCCTTTTAGTGAAGCCCAGAAAATCATCTCAGTGGAGGAGGGATCCCCTTTAGGTATGAGAATTGTTACCTGATTAGTACTGTGTACATCTTTAAAAATAAGTTCCCACTGAATAAAATGTGTTAAAAGTGTAGAATGAGAGATTTAAGCTTGATATGAGAAAGGTCTTTCATAGAACAAGCATTAAATACTGGAACAAGCTTTGGCGAAAGTTTAGGTCCCTCTAAAATCCATTAATACATACAATTTCTATTATACTCTAACAATTGTCTGTAAAGATTTTGATTGAGTCACCATCTTATATTATGTGCTTCTACTGCAGGAAACATATCACTGCTAGCCATTTGCCATCACAGGAAATGGCAGATAATTTAGCAAAACAAAATAAATCCCATAATTTTAATTTAAATTTGGCACTTATATTAAATACCTGACTCAAAATAATCAGCAAAACTCTGCATGATTAAAAATAATTCATATTTTAGAAGTATTATTTCTATAAAAATTAGCACATTGATGATATCTTGTGGCACTTTGTACATATTTTACTCCAACTTCTTTGCTGTGAGTCTGTTTTAGGTGTTATGCTAATTCACTCTGGGATCTTTTATACCATTAAAAGCAGCATCTTCTTCAGTGTTTCCTCATGTAGCATTTTCATATACCTTTTTTACAATGTCATTTATTGTTGAGAATATACTTTTTCAGTTACATCTTGCCTTCACTGATTAAACAGAATATTTCATTATTGAGATATTATCTATCAAATATGTTTAGCTAAGACATGGTAGAAATATCATTTTCATTCTGCCCATAGCAAATCTCCCTAGCAGTAATCTAATAACTATTTCTTCAGATCTTTAACAAAATTTTCTCTGTATGAGCCAAAAGAATTTACTGATGAAGAAATGCTTACCATGTATCATTTTAGTTGTTTTTACCCTGTTGTTTTTAAGAACAGATATCTTCTCATAGACTATGGCATTTTTGTCATTTGCCATTGTTACAAGGCTCAGATGGGTCCACTAAACATTTATTATCAAGCTTAGTGAGATTTTGAAGCATCTGGATTATGTATTGTATGTCTTTTGAAATGCTGAGAAGATCGCAGAAGTTTGACTTCTTGTTCCTAATGCTTAGTTTTTCTTTTTTCCTCCCTCCCTCCCTTCCTTTTTTCTCCCATATATGCGTGTGTGTGTGTATTTAAATACACATATATGCTATTATTAACTATATTTCATGGTCCAAATAACCTTAGTGAGAGGTTTATTGTTAATGATAGTAGATGGAAATCTATATCGCCGCTAGGTTTGTACAGCAGCTTGTCAAATCTGATTAGGTCATCAGTGCTTTTTGTCCTTCTTAGAAGGATAATGATAGAAACTTTCCCCCCTGTTTATTTATGTATTTATCATTAATTATGCTCTACACGCTATACCCATTTAATTTGCCCAACCACCCAACGCAACGGGGATAAGAGTTTCATATTACAGTCTTATGTGGCAGGGAGAGACTGATACACAGTAAAATGAAGCAACTCATCCAAGATCACTGATTTAGTAAATCATGGTGACAGGAAATCGTGCCCGGGGAGTCTGGATTCAGAGCTGCCTTCTTAACCCCTCTATCCTATTTCGTTGTTGTTGTTCTTCTTTTCTTGTGTTTGCATTAACAATACATTTTCAATTCATGCCTTCTTTGCAAGGATCTTAAAAGCCACTTGTCCATTTTGTGTAGGTTAGTTTGGTTAAAACTGGATAACAGAATCCATAGTTTCAGTTGATTAGAAGCAAGTAAACTGTGGTAAATTGCAATAAGCTGAAAGAGAACAAGAGAATGAGGGCACCGTTGTCACCCTCCCTCCAGTCTGCAGAACACCTCCTTTTCTGTATAAGACCCCATAGTTCCTAGCAGAGCACAGTACTTTTTGATACAGGTAACTACTAAGAGTACCAATGTCCACCCCATATTCTGACTATTAGTAAAGATTATTTTCCTTCTTATTTTTAGATTAAAAATAAAAACAAATAGAAGTTCTAATATTTTCTTTCTATACCCACCATGATTATCTCGGACACCTCCTGGAGTACCTGACCGGGGTGTCCACAGCAATAAGGCAAGGTGTAATTTAACTGAGATTAGAGGGCAAATGATCTTTTAACTCTGGACTGAATTTCTAGGGGAGCATAAAAATAATAAAGAGTGAAAGACACAAGATTAATCAATATTAACACTTTAAAATCTCTTCCAATGTTCATGGAAACAGCAAATTCAGGCAAGCAGAGTTGAGCTCTTCGAGAGTTTAGAAATGTCTCTAAATGTCAAAAACTCTTATCAGGCTTAACTGGAACTGACTTTTGAGCCTTAGCCTATGGTTATACAACACTCATCCTTCAAATACCCTTTTCACAAATGGTGGCTGATTCTTGAACTTGTGAGGAAAGCCAGCATCGTGTCCTGATTGCTGCTAGAATTGCAAAGACCGCATGGCTCTTTGAGAATTTGGCATTAGTTGGTAATGGAAGGCTTGGCATAGAATGACATGAGCCAAATTGTTTATTATAAAAATTCACTGTTAACCTCTACATTTTTCCACTGGTGAACCTTTCTGATTTTTGGATATGTAAATAACCAGTAGTTTTATTGATCTGAACATTTACTCTCACCTTATATTAAACAGCTGAGAGATTTAAGGGGAATTCAGAGAGTTACAGTGTCTCAGTATAATGAATGTCTTATGTTACTGGGTCTGAATCAATATACCCATTACCTTATAATTTTTTTCCCTGATTACTTTGCTTCAGGCCCTTTGTATGTTACTAACAACAACTGGATTTCACTGCCTGCTTCAGTGTGATGTTTCAGAAATTCCTGGAGGCCATTCTGGCTTACTCTTTCAAGTAAATCTCCCCTTTCACTATTTATAACTGTCTGTAGAACTTCTGGTCTTACTGCTGACCCAGTGATCTGCTCTTACCAGTGAATCGGGTGCTAACAACTGTCTAGGGACTCACTGGAGAGAAGTTCAGTGATGTTTGGACACCCTTCTTAGGGTAACCCTTGGTAAGTCCAGTTGACTTTTCCATTCCATTCCATTATAACTTCTTTGCTAATTAACTCCATTTGAAATTGCGAAACCCTTTTCTTTTTTTCTTCTCTCTTTTTCCTGATCATCCACAGAACAATCAGACAGTTGAACTGGGCTCTGTGAGGCATTTCATTGTATTTTATTTTGTATTTCTCATAGGCACATGGTGCTGACACTGGACTATTAGTGTCAGGGGAATCAGGAGGAGAAGTAGCTGTTGATAGATACCATTTTGAGACAGTCTAAAGTTCTATAGTAATGAGATTAACTTCCATGATTTACATGCAGAACCTCAGCTTTGATCGTTTAAGAACAGCCCATAAATCAGGAGCACATGAACTACACATTGCATTTTAAAGAGTTTGGTTTAAACATACACATTTTATGGACTGTAACTGATATTTAAATAGATGAGTGTGCCTGAGGTTTTTACATTAATAGCGTTATCCAAAAAGAACCTTAAAGATACTCCAAAGAGTATATAAATTGGATGAAGGCGCAAGCATCTACTCTATGCCCATAACCTTGCTAAGAGATGCAAAGCCTCTGTTATTGAAGATGAATGAAGATGATGAATTTTGAATTGTTAAAATGCATTTCTACCAGTGAATTAAAAACGCTTCAATATTGGGACCTATGGAGAAATAATAATATGATAATGGCATAATGTCTATTACCTGGGAAGTACTTAAAATACTCATTAAATTCTTCTAACTATCCAATGAGGTTGATGCTATGATGTTTTTATCATAATGATGAGAAAACAAGCTAAATCACTCACTGCAAGATTGCACAGTTGGCAATAGGCAGAGGAGGATTTTTAAAATGAATCACTGACTCCAGAGCTCAAGGTCTTTACCAGTCTGTTCTACTGGCTATTCTTCTCTTCAGTTTACTGATAGGAAATCAGAAAGCCATGTTTTCTCTATTCCAATTGGAAAAGTGAGCCTAAAAGGGGATATAGTGATTTGTTCCAAGTCACCACCACATGTGGAAAAATCCAGGATTAATACGCAGTTAGGAAGATCCAATGCAGTGTGGAAAACAAGCATTTTCTGTATGGCTTTTGCCGTCTAGATAATAGTAACACCTTTGTAGCACTAATTATGAGTCAGGCATTACATATTAAGTATCTTACCTTTTAACTCTTCTAATCCTTACAACAATCTAATTATGTAGGTACCATTATTAAACCCATTTTACAGTAAAAAATATTGAGGCACATGGAAAGGAAGTAACTTGCCCAAGATCACAAAAATCTAGCAAATAAATGTGCTTTGCATCCAGACAGTGTTGTTCCAGAGTCTATGCTCCCTTGCACCTACTGCCTTATCTCTTTCCTGATACTATTATCTGAGTGCCAAACCTCCTGGTCAGACTCATGGATTTCAGTCTAAGTCCCTTATCTCTGAGTGATACAGCCTGAATAAATAATGCATGAGATCAGCTAATAAGAGATCATGGAAATACTGAGTAGCGGACAGAATTGAAGACAAAATTAGTAATTTTATCATGAGAATGTGACCTAATCTGGAGCTACATATGGTTCAGATTGAATCCAAACTCATGGAAATTCGACAAATTTCCCTTTCTTTTGCTCTCACTGTGAAGTCTATGCTGGCGAGACAAATATTACTCACTTTGTGTGTATCTGTTTGATGCCGTTCCCTCCCTTTTGTTCATTCATGCCAAGTTCATAATAGAATGCTGCAGGTACTCAGGCAATGTGTTGGATGATTCTGAGTAGAAGTTTGGTCTGTGGCTTATTTGCTTATATGTGGTCAAATTAAGAATCTGAGGTTAAGTGTAGGGGAAAGACACCATGTGTTCATCCTAATGCAAAAAAAAAAAATGGCTATTTTAACAACCTTGGATCATCTGAGCTGGATACACTGGGTGGCTGAGACTGTGCAATGGACTTGGCTGGTGTAACGATAACAAGGCTGGCCACAGCAGCCCCAAGCTTTCCAACCTTCTGGGCTGACTCATTTTGTCCATATGGCTGTCCAGTTGACCCAGCATCATTTGTTGAAATGACCTCCTCTTCCCCCCTGCACTGTAGTGTTGCTTTTGTCATAAATCAGGAAGAAGGCATGTGTGTCTTTATCTGTACCGTTTTGTCTATTTTTGTGTAAATATTACATTGTTTTAATAACTATGAATTTATAATAGTCTTTCGCATCTTTATTTTCTTTACTTTTAAAACTTTCATTAGGAGACCTCCAATTCAGTGCTGAGTAGAAATAATAATCATGAATGTCTCATTTTTTATATGAGGGGAAATTTTTCAACATTTTACCAGTAAGAGGTTTGAAGATTTTTATCAGTCTAAGCAAGCTTTCTGCTATGTCCAGACTACTAAGAGCTTTAAAAATATGTCATAAGTAGGTGTTGTATTTTGTCACATACTTTTTCTGCATCTATTAAGATGATTATATGATTTCCAATTTTGCTATTATGGTGAATTGAGTTGAGTTTGGAATATTAACACACTCTTGCCTGTCTGTAATAAACCGTACTTATACTTACTGTTATAGCCATGTTTTATATTAGTTGATTTAATTTATTATTATTTTGTTAAAGGATTTTTACATCTAATCTCATAAGAGATATTTGTCTGTAATTTTCCTTTTTTGTAATTTTGTTCTCAGAGTTTTTCTGGCTTCAGAAAAAAAAAAAACGAAACCAAACAGTTAAGAAATACTACCTTTTCTCCTAATCTCTGAAAGAATTTCTGTAAGATTTGTGTTTATTGTCTAAAAATGTTTGAATGAATTCACTAATGAAACTATCTGGGCCTGGATCCTTCTTGAGGGAAGGCTTTATAATTACAGACTTAATTCAGATTTTTCTATTTTTTGCTTTGGCATGTTTGGTAAGTTGTAATTTTTGAAGATTTAATAAATTTCATTTAATTGTAATTTTATTGTCAAAGTTTCTCTCAATTATCTCCTTATTAGCTTTTTATATCTGTAGGATCTGTAGTGGTGTTCTTTTTTTCCATTCCTGATACTGGTAACTTGCATTTTCTATTGTTACCCCCTTGATCAATCTTCCAAGTCTTTTTAAAATCAGTTTTATTAATCATTTCAAAGGAAAAAATGGATTTGTATATTTTCTCTATTGTATTATTTCTTTCTATTTTGTCAATTCTGCCTTTATATTTTTCCTATTTCCTGCTTTCTTTGACTTTATTATGCTAATCTTTTCTAGATTCATGGAAATCTTAAATCATTGATTTCCCCCCCCTTTTTTTTCTATTCTAGTTTAATCATTTAGGGCTATACATTTCTCTATTAACATTGTTTTTCCTGCATCTCATAAGTTTCGATAGACCATATTTTTCATTTAGTTAATATATTTTCTAATATCTATTATTACTTCATCTTTGATTTGTGGATTAATAGAAGATTGTTTATCATTCCAAATATTTGGGGATTTAAAATCATTTTCCATGATTGATTTCTATGTTAATTTCACTGTCTTTAAATATTATGTTTGCTTTTTAATCCTTTGAACTTTTTTGAGACTTACCTTACTTCCAAGAATTTGATCTATGTTGTTAAATATTCTATGAGCATTTGAAAAAAAACTAATTCTGTAGTTGCTGAGTTTTCTATGTATCATTAAGTACAATTGCCTAATTGTGGTGATCAAATTTTCTGTATCCTTCCTGATAGTTTTTTTTTCCTTCATTAGAGAAGTCGTGAGTTTACAGAACAATCATGCATAAAATTCGGGATTCCTATATACCATCCTATTATCATCACCTTGCATTGGTATGGAACATTTGTTGCAATTGATGATAGCACATTTTTATAACTGTGCTAACTATAGTCCATGGTTTAACTTAGGGTTCACTGTGTAATGTAGCTCCATGGATTTTAAAAAAATATATTGTTACCATTTATAAAATCTAACATTTCCCCTTTTAATCACATTCAGATATATATTTCAGTGCTGTGAATTACATTCATAATGTTGTGCTACTGTCATAACCGTCCATTACCAAAACTTTTCCATCATTCCAAATAGGAAACCTGTACTTTTTAAGCCTTAATTTCCCATTCCCTATCACCTAGTAAACTATATTCTGGATTCTGACTCTATGAGTTAATGATAGTTTTTACTTTGTGTTTCATTGGTTACTGAGAGAAGTGTCTTAAAATATTAATCTATAATTGTGAGTTTGTCTATTTCTCTTTTAACTTGGATCAACATTTCTTTTATATATATTATATAATAAAGTTTTCAGGTGCGTGTAAAGTTAAGACTTTAATATCTTCCTGTTGAATTAACCCTTTAATTAGTATGAATTTTTTTCTTTACCCTTGGAAATCTTTCTTGCCCTAAATTCTATTTTTCTGATGTTAGAACAGGTAGGCCTGGTTTACTTTGGTTAGTTTTGGCAGAGTATATATTTTTAAATTATTTTACTTTAAAATTATCTGGGTCTTTATAGTGTAATCCTGTCACTTTTAACAGCATGTAGTTAACACTCCCATCTGACAATCTTAATCTTTCACTTGGAATATTTAGTTCATTTACACATAATGTAGTTACTGATATGTTTGTTTTTTTGGCTTCTATTTGCTCTTTCTGCATATATATATATATATATATTTGCATTTTTCAATGGTTATCCTAGAAATTAAAAATATGTCTCCGTGCCTTAATTATAATTTTCCTTAATTAATGCTTTTACCACTTCTCAAAAAATATAAGAACTTCATTTAGGCCATCCTTTCCTTTATGCTATGCTATTTTGTCATATTTTACTTCTATATATGTTATATATCTCACAAGACAGTGTTATTTAAAAATATTTGCCTATGTATGCACACTTTCTGGTACTCTTCACTCTTGCTTGCTCTTCTGTGTTTTCACCTGGGATCATTTTTCTTTGGCTTGAAGAACTTCCTTTGGTATTTCTTAAGCTTTAAGTGAATTATATCAGCTTTTGTTTTACTGAAATGTCTTTATTTTCTATTTTTACTGGATATACAATTTTACATTGACAGTTTTTTCTTTCAACACTTTGTCATTACATTGTCCTCTTGCTTTTATATGTTGTTGAAAATAGTGGCCACTCCCTTATCTTATTTCTCTGGATTCTTTTAAGATTATCTCTTGTCTATGTTTTTCTTAAACAGAAGTTTGCTTAGGTAGATGTGTGTGTGTGTTTTATCCTGTGTGGGGTTTGCTGAATTTTTGAATCTATAATTTTATATCTATCATCCATTTCAAAAATTTCTTCAGTAGTATAGCTTTGTAGTCTTCTCCATTCTATCCCTACTGTCTTCTGGGAACCCAATTTTAATATGTTAGAGGTTGAAGGTTTCCTATGTGTCTTTCCCCCTCTTTTAGTTGTTTCCATCTTGTTTTTTTCTTTCTGTTCTTCAGTTTGGATATTTTTCTATTGGTTTATCTTTGGACTGCTGTTAAAGCCATTTAATGGATTCTTAATTTCAGATACTGTATTTTACATTCTTAGAAGATATATTTGATACTTTTTTACAGATTCAAATTATTTAATAAATTCTCCATTTTTCATCCACTCCTTAATATTGCCCATATTTTCTTCTATTTTATTTAAAATATTTATAAAACTCATTTTATTGTTCTTTTCTACTGAGTGCAGTATCTGAGTAATCTGAAGATCCACTCCTCCTATTTATTTTTTCTTTTAATTATCAGGAAAATTATTTGCCTTGTAAATTTTAAATTTATGCCAGACATTTTATAAAAAGAACTATAGAGATTAAGTGTGTTGTTATCTTCCTCCAAAGAGGGTTTTCTCTTTCTTTTGATAGGCAGATAATGTGAGGGACAGATCACCTTAATCAAATCAAGAATCAAACTTGGTCACTTTTAGTTAGGTTCATCCTACCTTTCCTGTTCCCCTGATATTTTCCTTGAGATCTTGCCAGACGTCATTCTCCTTAGTCCTTAAACACTCTTCAATTCTTTTTTCTGAGTTTGATCACAGCTGTTTAGCCTACAGCCCCATGGACTTTCACCATCTCTCAAATGTCTTGAAGAGGAGAAGAGCCATGGTTTGATGGGAGACCTTTTCAACTAAGAACTAGGAAATTGAGGAAATTTCACTCTGGCTTCCAAACCAATCTCTTCTCTATTGGCTGTGGCTCTCCCAGAGTTTTAACTGAAAGCTTAATGAGTCCCTGCTTCCTCAATAATAAAACGTATACCCTTCAGATGTTTTAAACTAAAGTCTTTAGCTTCCCATCCTAACAGGTTCAAAATCTGGCAACTATTTGTGTTCACACAAATAGACTTTGTTTCCTAAGAACCATGGGGTGATAGATAAATATCCCACCTTCTACGATGCCTCAGCAGTCAGCAAATGTCCTGTGGAGCCATTTATTTGGGCTCCTCCACCTCTCCATCCGTTATGCTAGTCTGTGTGGTCTTCACATCTCCATTGGTCCCAGTTTTCTGCACTGGAGTTCCTCTCCCTATGCCAAGCCTGTGCCCCAAATCAGCAATTGCCTCCATGAAAGAAACAACTTTCTTAAGAGGGGCTCTTCTTTCTTTGACATTTTTATTTCATCTGGTCTTCATTGTTCCTCGTTTTTTCCGATGGCTTAAAAACGTAATTTTAAAATTAAACATTTTTTCCTTTCCTAGTTATTACAGCAGCAACAAGGAATAACCTGCAGTGAAATACTACCTTCTATCTGGAAGACAAACTTTTAAAAATTTATTATTTAGGAAAGCCTCTTTCTGTTTGCTAACTATGTATTGGTAATGTGCCTACATTTTTAGGTTTGTTGTTATGTTGAGAAAAATTCTATTAAGTTTCTTTCTTATATCGCTCTAAGATATAGAAGGAATTTTTAGCGATTATCTTCTGGCTCTAGTCCTCTTAAATCTTGGTGTGATGTTGTTGTGTAGTCAGCATAATGGGCTGTAACAGTTTTCCAGAAACCCATTCCCATACTAGAATGTACTGTGATAAGTTAACTATACATGGCCATGATTGTGAATCACCCTTACCTACCCCATTAACCCTCAATTAATTGTATTTGACTTCTTACTTGGACAATCAAAATATGTACAACCATGCCAGTGCCACCAGGCATGAGAAGAAGTTAGAATGGAAAGACACAGTGTTCTTAACTGTTTGAGTTAAAACATCCTAATTGTGCAAATTTTTAAAAAATATAGACCATCGGATCATATTAGTAAGGGATCCTCCTAGGAAAGGGCCCAGGGAACTGAGGGCCCTGAAATGTAAACTTCTTTAGTTTCACGGAAAATATGCCTTCATCAATAACACACACACACACACACACACACACACTTACCACCACCACAACAAATAAATAAGGGTAGGAAAATAAAAAACAGAAGCAGGGTAGGCTGATATCAACAAGTGGGGTGGCTTGCCCCTATATTTGATGAAACCTCCAAGGAACATAAAACTTGAGAGGTATTATATTTGCTTAAATATTTGAGGACAATGTACATTCCTAAAAGAAGAAAGGCTCTGAGTATGGATTCTGAAACCAGAGAGCCTAGGTTTAAATCCCAGCACCACGATGCAGTAGCCATTAGACTCTGGGCCAAGTTTGTCAACCTCTCTATGTCTTAGTGTATCCTCATCTACAAAATGGATAGAGACAGATAGAGAGATGAGGGAGAAAGAGAGAGAGAGCCTAGCACACTGCAAGTGCTATCAGATGTTTACAGTTATTATTATTTGGATACAGGCCTGAGTGAAGTAAAAGATCATGCTCTTTACCACTATACTAGCATTGCTTATCATGTTTAATAGGGAATTCATAAAGCTTTTTTACTTGAAAGGCATAAGTCACTAACCTTTTATACACTGTGGCATGGATGGAAGTGTGTGGGAGTGAAATGAGATTCCATTTTAGGAAAAAGTTATTTCAAAGACATAAAAACTGAAAGTTTGCTCTTGATGGCTTGCTTAGAGACAGTTTGTGATAACACTGGAAAGGGATCCCATACAAAACAGTATTAGTGTTTAAATTTTAAAAATTCATTTTTATTCTCAACAACTAGTGCTATTTGTTGATGGGATGACTTAGGTGTTATTGGATGTAGTTGTTACATTGTGCAGAATTCTTAAAACCTTGCAAATATAGGAAATAGATAAGTTAATTACTTTGTTGACCAACTATCTTCTAAATTTATCTCAGGATCTGGTGTTGATTGCAAAGTAGAGTGGTAAAATAGTTGATAAAACCATAAATCTAGATAAGATCTATGCTGTTTAACTTTGAAGGATATATGGGGATCTTTTAGTTATATATAAAAATATTTTTTTCTCTATTGTAATAAGCTATAAATACAAACAACTTTTTAGATAGGAATACAATTTTATTTTAATTGTATTCTTGAAGAATTGTATAAAAACTTATCTTTGTAAATTGTATCATTACAATGTAGCAACAAGAATAGTTAATCTGCATAATGAATTATTCATCTGTGTAATTACCCATTGTCATGGTTTGAGTCTTTTGTGGACCCCAGAAAATTACATTCTTTAGCTAACCTATTCTTGTACATTTGGGCCTATTGTATGTAGGACCTTTTGATTAGATTCAGTTAAGAGACCTTTTTATTATATCACTTTTTATTAGATTGCTTTAGTTAAGGGTCTTTGATTAGATCATGCCCAGGATGGACCCTCACCCTTCTCATTGGAGTGTTACATAAACTGAGGACTGAAAGAAGAGATGCATGTAGAAAGAGAGCTGCCATTTTTACCTGCCATGTGAGAGAGAATTCCAGGATCACCTACAGTTTCAGAGAGACAGAGAAACCCCGAGATGCTGAGAAAAAAGCCAGAGGCTGGAATCAGCGGAACAGCCTGAAACTGAAGAGATGTAGCCTGAGAAGAGATGAGCCATATGCCTGATTGCCCACAGCTGA
>PVKH010019913.1:0-14731 GCA_004027955.1 Chaetophractus vellerosus | reverse complement strand
TGATGCAAATTACCAGAAATGGGTTGGGTTTTATAATGGGAATTTTATTTAGGGTAAAAGCTTATAGTTCTGAGGCTGTAAAACGTCCAAATCAAGGCCCATCAGAGATGTTTTCTCACCAAAGTCAGCTGCCGGTGTTTCTGGTATGCTGCCATGTGGTGAAGCCAGATGCTGAGGTCCTGCACCTTCCCCTCCAGACTCTACCATCTCCCTCAGCTGTGGGCAACCAGGCACAGGGATTGTCTCTTTCTGGGCCTCCTCTTTCAGTCTCTCAGGCTTCTCTGCCTTTCTGCAGCTGTAGGTAAACCTGGAGTCCTCTCTCACATGGCAGGATCAAAAATGGTGGCTTCCTTTCCCCGAGTCTCCACTTTTACCAGACCCAGCAAGACAGCAGAGCCTTAACCTGAGTCACGCCTCTCTGATGTAGTCCAATCAAAAGGGTCTCACACCCACAGGAATGGATTAGTTCAATAACAATCTTTCTCTTTTTGGGATTCATAAAAAAAAAAAAAAATTCAAACTGTTTCAGGGGACAATGGATTAATTGAAAGGAGACAAAGAATTAATTGAAATGAAGCCAGGGGACTGACACCAAACACCAGAATGTCAAGGGGAAAGTAGAAAACTTTATATGGGTCATCCCTATTATCCTGTAAGGCACCTTATTCAGTAGGATCAGTTCTTGGAGCTTTGTTAGAAGATGAACTATTTCTTTTTCTTTAAATTTGAAAATGTTTTCAATTTTCTGGGATTCTGGATGTTCTCATTAAGAATTAGTCATTCTAATAATTGTTTTCAAAAACTATGGAAAGGGTTAACAAAATAAAAATATTAAAGATAGATTTAAAACAAAAGTTTCCAAATTTTGCTAAATATTATTTAGCATTTTAAGGTAAGAAGCAATAGAAATTTGATCATGAAGATTTTTATTAAATTAAAGTATATTACATTTTTGTCCTAATAATGAGATTTTCATTAATGTGATATAAAAACCTACTTGGTCACATTACTTCTTGAGCTTCTTTTGGGCAGCTTTCTTCTTGACCATCTGTAATCGCTTCATGGCATTGAGCTGTGATTCTTGTGAAGTTGGACCTTTGAGGGATGCTGAGGGAGTGCTGCTCGATTCTGAAGTGGATTTGCTAGTGGTACTTCCACTAGGCCCTGCTGTTCCACTATTTCCATTCCCACTTAGTTGGCTGCTGCTTCCCGGAACCAAACTACTTGGACTAGGAAGACCTACTTTGCTAACATTGTCACAACTAACTGAGCGACTAAGGCCAGTTTTTCCCAAGGTTAGGGGTGGAGGTGGTTTCAATGGTACAGTGGATGTAGTGCTGTTACTGGAACCCAGTTTGGAACCTATTCCACCTTTGGATGATGTTGCCAGACCAGTCAAACCCACAGGCTTCTGGTTAGCTGATGAGGTAGTAGGTTTCCCACTATTGTTTTGTGTTGTTGAACTCAATTTTGCTGTTGATGGACCAGCAGAAGAGGTTTTGGCTGCAAAAGCTGCCCAACCAGTTAGGCCACTAGTTACTGAAGAGGAAACACTGGTACTAGAAGAATTTCCTGAAATAACTGCAGATGTCTAAAAAAATAAGACAGATCAAAGATTACATTAGAGCCAAGTATAATCAATATCTATATAATGTCCTTGAATATAAGTTTAATTCATAGACCTTTTTATACCAAAGTAATAATTTGAGAAATTTAAATCACGTCACCAAAATTAGATTTTATGAAACTGATCTGAAAAAAATATATATAACTTAAAATTTATCTACAACTAGTGGTTGTTACCATTTCCAAAGCAGAAATTTTTGAATGATTCCAACAGAGAAATGTATGGAATTCTCTTTTGGAATTGCTTTTAGATTCCCTTATAAGACACACCAGAAAATCGCATTTAATGCTTAAATTGTTTTTCACCCAAAAGATATTTCTAGCTCAGTGCAATAGCTATGGCACTGCAAAATATACAGGTGTTCAAAGGTAACTATTTGGAAGTGAATAATCCTTTTGAATTATTAAAAAGAAAATGTCTCATGACCATTTTCACAACTTGTCCATGCTTCCATTTAAACTATCACATAAGAGACTCCTGCTTCTCTATAAAAGATTTTACCAACTGCCTCATAGGCTGCACTGTGACATATTGGGTAGGTCTGAATCACTCCCATAGATATTTCTTAAGAGTATAACACTTCAACTTCTCCAATGAACTTCAATCAGCAGCTGACAATGATACCGATGTCACTATATAAATACCTGTTGTTCTTATTAACACAAGGACAATTCTTTTCACATTCAGAATAGGCAAAATGCCCTTTGGTCAAATTATGAATTGAACTTCTCATTGGCATGCTCTTTTTTCATACTCTTAAGATGTACAGAAGTGTTAAATTCACAAAAAGGTAAAAGATAAAGTCTTACAATTAGCATCCTATTTTAAAAGTGATGTTATCATGCCTAAAATATATCTTGTCATATTTAAATCTGAACTCTGAAAGAATCGATAAAGCATTTCTAGCTCCAATAAAATAGCTTTCAATATTTTCTGCATGTAAACATTTTTAACCAATGTTAAAAGCAACCCAACTAGAGTGTTCTGAGATCTTAATTTTCTAAGAAAGGGAGTCCATATATTTGTTCACATACTGTGAAAAATAGGGTTTTGACTGTAATATTTTGACAACTACTGCAAAAGTTACTCAGAGAAGAAAACACTTTACATAACTTATAAATTCCTAGAGAAACACATACAAGTAATGGGAGAAAAAGTTAATCTGGAAAGCACAAGGATACAGGTGCAGTAAACTTTTAATTTTCAGTTATGAAAGAGCTAATTTTTTTCTTTTCTTTCTTATTAAACATAAAAACTGTCTGCCATATGGCTCAATGATCTCTCAACAAACTTTACAAAAGAAAACCCATCTGAAGTAATTAAAAAGCTCAATACTTACGAAATACAAACAAGAAAGCAAGTTCTGTGTGTTTGGCAGTGTATTTTAATGGCTTGCTGTTGCCTGGTATTGCTTTTCAATAGAATGACAGATGGTTTATAATACTATCAGAACACATAAAAATAAAATACTACAAACAATGGAGACCACATATTTTCATACTATTTTAGTAGAAAAAATAATTTTCTCAACTATTTTCAATGATAAATATTTTTCTGGCCATTATCCTGGTTAGAAAGTCATTTAATATTTATATCTGAATGGGAACAAAATTTTTTTCATAGTAAAAATGTATTCACTTGCATCATAAAAGCACCAAGACCCCTTCATCAATACAAATATGGCATTCAAGGCCTTAATTTATTTGTAATAAAATAATTTCAGGGGCCGGCTCGATAGCCCAGTGGATAGGGCGCTGGCATACCACATGGGAGGCCCTGGGTTCAATTCCCGGGGACCTCTCCTAGCGGGCAGACCGCTTTGAGAATGGCAAGCTGCCATGGGCGGGCCAGAGCCGCCGTGGGCAGGGCAAGAGCCGCCACGGGCAGGGCAGGTCGCCCGCGGATGGAGCGCAGCCAGCCACCCGTGAACTGAATCAAGCGCCGGCCGTGAACGGACACAGAGACCGCCCACAAGCGGGGAAAGCCGCGCCTGCGCAGTGACCACTCTCGGCGCGTCGCCGCAGCGGGGGGAAGGGGAGATATGTAATAAAAATAAATAAATCTTAAAAAAAATAAATAAATAATTTCACATTGGATTTCCTTAAAATAAACTTTAGTAGTTACAAGCTAGCAAAAGTGATTAAGTATAGAATATAATACCTCTAATTACTTTCAATTTCACATTACTAAGTGTATGCATTACAAATCAATAATAAAATTCCCTGGATGTCAACTCTTCCTTGGTAAAAGTACAAGGACTAAATAAAAAAAGAAACTGTAAGTAAAATCATCAGTACTTTTCTCAGAGTAATTTATGATCATATTCTTTATCATCACACCAGGTTCTTGAGCTTCACTACTTATAACTACTTGGACAAGCTATTATCTTTAGAATTTTCTGGAGTCAATTTTTGAGAATTTGGGGCAATATTTTTTCTTCCATTTTTAGTACTTTGCTTAAAAATTGGAGTGTGTAACCCAGTAAAAGTTTTTTGATATAAATTTAGATGAGAAAAAGATTTTATTCCATGATATTGAAATGCTGGAATTAATAATGTAGTGAAAACCTACGAATGACACTAGGTAATATGGTCCCTTAGAAAACAGGTAGGGGGGGCCGGCCGTATAGCCCAGTGGGTAGGGCGCCGGTATACCACATGGGAGGCCCTGGGTTTGGTTCCCGGGGACCTCTCCTAGCGGGCAGACTGCCTTGAGAAGGGCAAGCTGCCACAGGCGGGCAGAGCCACCGCGGGCAGGGCAAGAAGCTGCCATGGACAGGGCAAAAGCCGCCACGGGCAGGGCAGGTCGCCTGCGAATGGAGCACAGCCAGCCATCCGCGAACTGAAGCAGAGCCGGCCGTGATTGGAAGCAGAAGCGGCCCACAAGCGGGGAAAGCCGCGCCTGCGCGGTGACAGGTCTCGGCGCATCGCTGCAGTGGGGGGGGAGGGGAGATATATAATAAAATAAATCTTTAAAAAAAAAAGAAAAAAAAGAAAACAGGTAGGTATCATAAAAGTTCCTTGTGTTATATTTACCACAAAAGGAAAATATACCACAAAACAGGAAAACCTCTTCAACAGCCAATAAATAGGGAAAAGAAAGCCACAAGACCAATCAGTACAAGCAGTATACTACTTTGGATGGAGGTATTTAGAATTTAAACCAAATTCCTGATTAGAGTTAAGTGTCTGACTACATAAGAATGGTAAAGAATATCATATTGGAATGCTCACAGACAGGTCTTATTTGTGATAAAAAGGGAAATCAGAGACTCAGAGATTTAATTATTTTGTAAATATTCCCTTTCTACCTAATGTTAACAGTAATGCAGTCTTAAATTTCCAACATCTAGTCATAATGAAGTTTCTCACTAAATTTTTATCAAGCAACTATTATTTACCTACTTAAATTCAGATACAATCTTAATTAAAAATGCAGTGTACCGTACCTTGACTTCTGTTCTCTTGAATGCTAGAAAAGTTGTCTCTTGTTTTAGTTTAGTTTCTGGTTTCTTAACCAATGGATCTTTGACAGCTGGAGCAACAGAAACAACTGTGGGGGCTGGTTTCTGTGGTGGTTTCTGAGTTTTTTGAGCCTGTAGAAATCAGAGGCTTAAATTAGATACTAAATCTTAATTAACTGCATGAAAAAATAAAAAATAAAAATTCTATCACGGATTCCTCATTGACCAAACTGAAAGACAGCTGAAGATTTTAAAAATGTCACAGTACTGAAAGTATAGACTTGAAAAAATTATTTTTATCATACTAATGGTTTCACAGAGTTCATTAATTTCTAAAAAGTACAGATAATATTATATTATAGAACCCACATGGATTAGGATCGAATAAATACCATTTTAACAAGACAAACCAAATTGTTTCAAATATAGGAAAACACAAACTACATATAACCAATTAGCTTCACTCATCCTGAAGTGCATTTATTTTTCATACGGTTGGTCAAAACCTTAAGGGTTTTCTTCTCAGCATCTTGAGTAACCGAGAGTAAGTTAAAAGATAGTCTCCCATAGCTCAGACTAATTATACAGTTTTAATGAAGAATGGGGAGAAAAAATTATTTCGTGATAAATGATGAAACTTTCTGAGATTTTCTCACATTGCAGAAATAGGCATACTCACTCCAACTCACCTAAGAGAAAGTTCATGAATAAGAATTTCCATGTTATCAAGGAAGAATTTGCATCTTCTGTGCTTTTACAAACATTTACATTAAAAGAATGTGAAAAACAGATAAGGAATAAAAGGTATCTGGATGAGGAGAAGAAGGTCAGAAGTGGGTCATATGGGATCACGAAAGTTCAAAACATATTTAGGGAATGACACAGACTGGCAGGGCCAGAGTACATGAAGATTGGAAGGCAGATGTGGCTCAAATGGAGAAGTCCCATATTTATGTGAAAGACAATGAGAAGGAAAAACAGAAGAATAGAGAAATAGAGATGGAAAGATGGGGATGCACACACAAATTTTGACTCTGTACACAACTTGTAGGGTTGGTGGCTTAAGCTTAGGAATAGACATTTTCTATATTCCTTTACTAGATTCATCAAAGATTAGGACTTTGTATCTCACCACTAACTACAGTGCCTTATAGTAATTTTAAATGTTTATAACACATTGACAAACAAGTTAGGACTATTTGTATTTTGTAGTTTTCCAATCCTGTTTGTCTACATTAGAATAATAAGCTAAAAGTGAACAGAGGAAAATGCATATAACATAGTTCCACTTTTAGGCTTAGAAACATAAAGCACACATACAAACTATATATGCAAACATTTAAATAATCATATAAGTTATATTTTTTAATGTTTTAAGTTTTCAAATTTTTACTTTAGAAAGCACATATCCACAAAAAAAGCTACAGAGACTGTTCAAATAGCGAAAGATATTATCCTACCATTCTTTTCATTTGTCTGGTACATCGGGCACAATACCACACCAGGCGAGGGTCATTCACTTCCTTGTCTGTCACCTGGGGCTTATGGCAATCTTGGTGGTAGAGATTATGGCACTCCTGACATTCTACTAATTGATTACCAGATGCCACTGTCATTTGTCTAAAAGAACAGATCATGAAACATTATACCTTCTTGAAAGCAACAATTTGAAGCCATTTTCGGATTGTTCTGGTAAATTTTGATATATTAAAGAGGAAAAACACCCAGAAAACCAAAGAGCATAGTAACAAACCCCAACAGATAGTCTGTATAAACACTTTATTTCTTTTAAAGCTTGTGCTTAACCATTAATAAAATGTAGGATGCTTTAATAATTAAATCTGGCTATATTCTTCTTGCAATTTCTCACTGTAATTTGTTCTTCTTTCTTCAAGAATTGACTAGTCGTTCAATAGTCTTATAACACTTCCTTTGTAACTTTATTAGATTCCTTTATCTTAGTTACTTGTGTGTTGTTCTATCTTCCCCACTAATGTGAGTTACCTAAAGGCAGAAACTGGATCTAATTATTTATAGTGCCTAGCTCATTATGTGCAGACATGTGATCAATAAATGCCTGATCAACTGAACAGAACTGAGCATTATGTGTATCAAAAGATGGAAATTCTATAGCACAAAAAGCAATAACCATAGTCTTACAACACAGTTATAAGTCACCTTGATGGAGAGTCAACAGTTACTAGTTCTCCCTTTCTCATCCATTAATACTTTACCTTTTATTTTTTTAATTTATAAAACGATAACCTTCATGGTGGATAAAGATTAAATAAACATGTGAAAACAATGATGTTCTCACAAATGGTGCTATTCAGAAGCACATTGTCTTCTCTATAAGGTTCACAAACACTTATAATTATGACTCAGAATAAGGCGGCACTGGGATTTAACATTTTTCTAAAGAAAGCAGCAACAAAGATGCTATTTGTTATGCTACACACTAAAGGCTATTAAGCATTAAAAACTTAGCCTCTTATTTCAGAGTTTAAAACCTAATTATTTCTGTTTTAAATGCATTTCAACTAAGCAGAATTATTAATGTTTTTACAACTATGCATACATGTTTTAAAACAACACTTCGAATAACTTACACAATCTATTCCTTTCATTTCCATTATCCTTTGGAAAAGATTTAGTGTTTTAGGAAATGGTATATAACAGTTTATTTTTATAAGTTCTAACAACAATACAGAAAAAAGGCAACACAAGCTTCTAAAAAAGAAAGAAAGAAATAACTGAGCTTGAAGAACAGATTCTTTCTCACTAAAGAATAAAGCAACAATCACTTTCCCTCTAGAACTCAATGCAGAAAATTTTACAACCAATTAAAGAAACCACAGTCAGGAGATAAAGTATTTCACAATTTTAAGAAGTTAAATTCCTATTTAAGCAGTTCATGAAGTGTAATCTATTTATCTCCTCCCGATTCCCAAATGATAGAAACAAAATATAAAACAGCCAACTATTGGCCTGATTTTCTTTCTTTTTGGTAGTTCGCTCTTTAAAAGAATTTATGGCAAGGGGAGTGGATGTAGCTCTAGTGGATGAGCATCTGCTTCCCATGTACGAGGTCCAGGGATCCCCGGTACCTCCTAAAAACAAAAAAAACAAACAAAAAAACTCTCATTGGGGAGCAGATATAGCTTGGTGGTTGAGCGCCTGCTTCCCACGTACGAGGTGCTGGGTTCAATCCCGGGTACTTCATAAAGAAAAAAAAAAGAAGAATTTATGGCAAGGTACAACTTACCTACAAACAACACAGGCCAATCCCATCTCCATGGCAAAATCATCAGCACTGGTCTCCTCAAAACTGGACAGGTCAGCCATAGCTAAATCCTTGCTGGTTTGAACGGTAATGGGAGAGGACCGTGTCTCTGGTTTCTCCAATCTAGGTTTCTTTGGAACATCAACTCCTTCACTGCTGTCTGATTTCACCTATAAAAAGTATCCAATCAGAAAACGATAATGAAAGTAACATAGCAAGATAAACTTTAAATCACCAAGAGGTGGATAAGATGGATAGTGTGCAATGACCCAGTTTATTTTACAGATCTTTTCACATAATTAGAGATAGACGTGGGCACTAAAAGATCAGTAGAAGACTTATAGTACAATCTTTTTTTTTTCCTATCATATGTTTTGAAATGGGAAACCACAGCACAACAGGCTATTTTTTTATCTTAAATTATGAACTACAAATATTTAAAATATATTGAAAAGAGATTATGAACTATCTCTTAGCCATCCAGACTTAACATATTGCCATAATTGTTTCAAAGCTCATTCTGGCTCTCTCTCAAGATATAAATGTTACAGATATACCTGTCTATATACTGGCAAAAATTTTAAAATCTGATAAGATATGGAGAATACGGAATTCTTATACTTTGTTAGCAAGAGAATAAATTTAGTGAACCTACTTTGAATAACACTTTGGTGATATCTGGTTATATGTCGAATATGTACATATTCTATGACATATAATTACAGGTATACATGCTAAAGAACTACTAACATGTACACAAAGAGATAGGTATAAAGCAGCTCATTGAAGCTCCACTGTAATAGAAAAAAAGGATAATAACCTAATTGTTCATCAGTAGGGGAATGGTTAAACAAAGTGGTTTATTCCTACAATGATAAATATAATGACATTATATGGTAACTAAAAGAAATATCTAGATCTATGTATCTACATATCAATATAGATAAATCTCAAAAAACACATTGTTGAGTGAAGAGAGTAAAAGGTTACTTTCACTAAACTTTTTAGTAAAAAAATGAAAAAAAAAGGGGGGGGGAATAATACCTTGAGGGCAGGGATTACTACAGTGTGTTTTTAAATGTATTTTTTGCTAATTGCTAAAATCTCGTAAATATATACAGAAATCATCCAAAAAAGATAACCTAAGAATTATCCACAGCAAGCTAAGAGTCCATTCTTGTGCATGCCATTTTGTAACAAATTTCATGTTTAGGCAATTATATCTATTCTCTTTTCTCTTTATCTTTTCTTCTCCATATTTATTCTGCTTAGAGTTTCTGTGAGTTTTGAATTAAAGTTTACACTTGAACTTACTACATCTCCTAGGGCTCAAATATTTGTTAACAATGACTCTGGTGAATAGTTAAAAAAACATTTCTAAATTGTATTTAATTTTTCAAAAAGTCAGTAATTATAGCTATGAAAATATATATATTGAGTGATTATTATGCACCATTATATAAAAGAAGTATAAAACATTGCTCCTGCCTATGGAACAAATGATTTACTATTTGTTTTTGACTAGATTAAAATAAAATCTTACTTTATCAGCAGGTCTCTTTTCAGCTTCCTTCTTTACCTTTTCAGTTGTGAGAACCTTGCCATTATTATTGCCAGAAGGAAGAATGGGTGAAGTTTTGGTCTCTTGCTTAACAGGGATAGGTTTTGCACTTGAAATTTTGGGTGGTTCCACATCCTAAAAGGTAAAATAAAAAGATACAGGTAATGAAATATTCAAGCCATCTAACACACTGCAGAAAAACAGATCAGGAAACTAAACAATTTTCAGTCAAAACTGAGGACATCATGTTGTGACCAAAGTGATGTCCTTTTTTAAAAACACCTTTATTGATGAATAATTGATATATAAACAGCACTTATTTAAAGTGTGCAATCTGATAAATTTTGACATATGTATATACTGTGAAAACATGACCACAATCAATATAATGAACATATTCATCACCACCAAAAGTTTCCTTGTGGCCATTTGTAATCACTCTCCCCCTACATCCATCCCCTCTCTCCTCAGACAACCACTGATATGCTTTCTGTAACTATAGTTTAGTTTGCATTTTATAGAAATGTGTATAAATGGAATAATACAGTATGAAATGTTTTCTATCTAGCTTCTTTCACTAAGGATAAGTGAGAGTCATTCATATTTCTGAGTATATCAACAGTTCATTCCTTTTTATTGCTGAACAGTATCCCATTGAATGGACAAATCACAATTAGTTGATCCATTAACCTATGATGAACAATTTGGTTACTTGAAGTTTTTAGCTATTACAAACAAACCTGTTATGAATATTCATGCCCAAATCTTGATCTAGATATATGCATGCATTACTTTTGAATAGCTATCTAGGGAAAAAGAATGGCTGGATCATATGACAAGTATATGTTTTAACTTTCTAAGAAAACTGCAAACCATGTTCCAAAGTGACTGTACTATTTTACATTTCTACCAGGAATATATGAGAATTCCAGCTCCTTCAAATCTTTACCAACATTTGGTACAGTTAATCTTTTTAATAGTTATATAGTAGTATCTTATTGTGGTTTTAATTTAGATTTCCTAATAACTAATGATGTCGAGCCTCTTTTCAAATGTTTTATTTGCCATGCATGTATCTTTTTTGATGAAGTGTCTGCTAAAATATTTTGCCCATTTAAAAAATATGGGGTTGTTTGTTTCCTAATTGAGTTTAAAGAATTCTTAATAGACCCTGGACACAAGCCCCTTATTAGGTATATGATTTGGAAATATTTTCTCCCAGTCTGTGGCTTGTCTTTTCAGAGAAATAACTTCTAATCTTGCTCTTGCATTATTCCTTTGCTGTCATAAATACTTGTTTTTGTTGTTATTAATAATATTATAAAAATGTATGCATATAGTAGCTCCTTGGACTTTCTCTGCAAAAAGGAGGGCATCACCTACAATTCTAAATAAAACTAGAACAGCATACCTGCTCAGCTGAGTGGTCTATTTTTCTGTGATAAAATATAAAAGTATGAAAACACAAATGGGAGTGATACATATCAACTTCAGAGTAGTGGTTATCTCTAAAGGGGCAAGAAAGATAAGGAGAAGGGAGGAGGAATGGGGCTTTAGATCTACTCAGAGCAGGGCTTGATTTATTGTTGTGTTGATTTTCTAGATCTGGGGTTAAACAACTGAGTTCCACAGGGCAAATCTGGCCGATCATTTGCTTTTATAAATAAAATTACACTGGAACACAGCCACACCTATGAAGTAAGTATACTCTCTATGGTTACTTTTTTGCTTCAAAAATAGAATTAAATATTTGTAACAGAGACCATCTGGCCCAGGAAACCTAAATTATTTACTATCTGGCTTTCTCTTAAAAAGTAATGGGGAAAATGTTAATAATGCAGATTAAACTTAAAAGTGTATTACATCTATAATATAAAAAATTGAGGACACAGTCTTCCAGTATTTGAAAGCTATTATCTAATTCATCAAAGAAGTTGCTCAGGTTATTGATGAAAGAATGAAGTTCCACCTTCATCATTTCATTTTTCCTTACTAATGTAAATGAAAATATCAACCAATATACATGTTGGAACTACATTTGGAGAGCTGGTTGTTAACATTTACAAGCATACCACTGCCCCCAGCTGACTCTTATGCATGCTAAAGTTTGAGAAACACTGGCATAAATTAATAATATTTATTTAAATTATAAATAAATTATAAATTTAGTAACAATAGGTTTTTCCTATGTAGACAACACCAAAACCCACAACAGAATGAATTTGACAGTTTGTTTTGTAGAAATGTATTAATTTGGTTGATCTGAACTCATTGAACCTACCAGAATAAGAATGAGTAGAAGAAATGAAGTCACAATGGTTCTACTACTCAAAAAACAATAAAACGGGAGTACTAGAACTGGTATTAAAAGGTTGGGACAAGATACCATTGCTTACTTGGGCACTGAGCCTGGGACTTGAGTGTCAGATTCTGGATTAGATGGAGCTAGCCATGGAGTTCTGTCCCCTTCTCAGTTTGGTCTCTAGATCCACAGACCTGGGTGACTTGGGTTTTCAAGGCGAGAGCTTCAGATGGGCATAAAAGCAGGTCTTAGTAGGTATTAGAGAATATAATGAGAGTTGCCAGTCACTGAAAGCCTATTATGTACCAGGTAGATACTAGTCTAGGTTATTTATATACTTCATCACTTTTAACTTTCACAACTCTGCAAAGTCAGTCTTTTTATCACAATTTTACTAATAAAGAAACAGCTGGGTTAAATGCTTACTATATCTATCAGTTTCCTCGTTGTAAAATGAGGAAGATAAACAATACCTATCTCAAAGAATTGTTATTATGATTCTACTCAGAAAAGTGCCTCATACAAATAAAGGTACAAGATCAGTTATTATCATCCCATAATTAGTAAGAGGTAAGCTGGATTTAAAAATAGGTCCAAATCATATATTTTTTTTTACATAAAGCTGCCAATGGCTACTTTGCTATTATCAAGATTGGAGCTACATAGTTTGCATTGTTTGTCCATATCATATATTCCCTTAAATTATCCTACCCATATTCAGTTTACCTCATTGTAAAATTTCTATCCCTTCATTTTATTATTTTTTAAATCCCTAAAACATTAGAGAGTAATTAGAAGTAAGTTATGGTTACATTCATCAATTTAATAAAAAATTCTGATCATTAAGAATTAGAAATTAAAATAAGTCTGTAACAAGTAGATTTCTATACACATAATGTAGTAGAACTGAATATCCCCCACCCCCAGATAACTTTTATGAGATATAACAGTTTTTTGTAAGAAAGAAAGAAAGAAAGAAAGAAAGAAAAGGAAGAAAGAAAGGGAAGAAAGGAAGGAAGGGAAGGGAAGGGAAGGGAAGGAAGGAAGGAAGGAAGGAAGGAAGGAAGGGAGGGAGGGAAGAAGGAAGAATCATGCCACAAGGAAATATTATTTTGGCAGAGAGATTGTCCTGAGACGGTCTAAATGTTATCACTACAGTTGTTACTAAATTCCCTCCAAGCTTTTTACTCATATAGATACCTTTTGAGATGGGCGGTAACTTGAATCAATGCCCCGAGCCAAAGATTCATCGAGTAGTGCCTTTAGTTTTTCAGCAGAATCTTTACTCTTTGAATGTAAGAAGCCTAGTGCCTTCAAAAAAATGGGATCGAGTTCCAAATTCACAGTAGCAGCCATTGCAAACACCTGAAGGAAAAAAAAAAGGGAAAGTAATTTAGAGACAATGCTCAATTACCTAATGTCAAAATTTTACTTATTTTGTTCTTGTTTATAATAAGTAATAGTGTTCACATGGTACAAAATTCAAAAGGCCCAAAATACCACCATAAAAGTAAATTTCTTTCTTATTTCTGATGGGCATCATCGAGTTCTTTTCCCCTGAGGCAGCCAGTGTTATTAGATTTCTGTGGAAGCGTGGCAAAATTTTAAATTCATATTAGCTCCTTCCTGTCACAGAGAGCCCTTCCTAGCTCTGCTTTAAAATATACAATTATAATTTTAGTACACAGGAACTTGATATGTGTAAGTCAAGTTTACTAAATATATCAAAATTTCTTTTATCAAACCTTATTTCTATGACAAGAACAAAGATTTATGGAGGGTATGTGTGAGATAGGGGAAGAGGCATAGAAGGGCAATGGTTAGATGTTGAGCTATAGAGACCACTGCTGCAGTTTTCACTTCAGCTATCTTTTTTGACTCCTTAGTCCTCAGCCCCAATTTTAAAAGTTTCAGAAAACATACTAATGATAACCTTATTTGATCACATTTAGATTGTGGTATCTCATGCATTAACCTATTTTAAAAAGCAAGGTCTCTGAAGTCTCTGTTAAAAAGGATATATATATTCCAAAGGGCCTGAGATAATGCTCTATGTCCTAAACTTAAGAAATAGCCAAGGCAGATGAAGGTATACATCAAAGCTTATGAAATTCAAAAGCATTAAAATGTTTGTTTTCAGTTAATGCCAATGCTATCATGTGGTTCTACTTTTGGTTGTCACTTTTTCAAACACCTCTCCAGGTAAGGAATTATTAAAATAAAAATGTATTCTTTGTGTTCAATCCTTTGATCAATATTCCTGGGCTTGAGATCTATCTTCTATCCTCGAGGTTAATATTATAATAATGCAACATACTTGCACTGCTACAGTTAACAGTTAAGGATTTGTCAGCAATTCCACAGTAATCTCCCATTTTCAGGGATTTATAAATCCATTAGAACTTGCTTTAGGTTGGATTTTTGGCATATGAATGCTCAGTCTGGAAATAGATTGTTCCTTTCCCTCTTACTCCCCCCCAACCCGCCCCCCCCCC
>PVKH010019912.1:0-14723 GCA_004027955.1 Chaetophractus vellerosus | reverse complement strand
AATGTTCAATATGACTAGCAATTAGGAAATGCAAATCAAAACTACAATGAGATATCATTTCACATCCATTTTACTGGTCTATATTAAAAAGCTGGAAAACTCTAAATTATGGATAAGATGTGGAGAGATAGGAATGCTTATTCACTGTTGGTGGGAATGTAGAATGATACAGATTGTGAAGGACTGTTAGGCAGTTCCTATGCAAGTTGAATATAGACATGCCATGTGGCTTTGCAATGCCACTACTAGGTGTATACCCAGAAGAACTGAGAGCGGTGACATAAATATCCATCTATAGGCCAATGTTCATAGCAGCATTATATATGATTGCCAAAAGTTGGACACAACCCAGGTGTCCATCAACTGTAAATTGGATAAACAAATTGTGTATATACACACAATGGAATATTTGCTGTTTAGAAGAAATGGAGTTCTGAAGCTTATAAAAAATGGATGAACCTGGAGAACATTCTGTTGAATGAAGCAAGCCATACAGAAAAGGACAAATACTGTATGATTGTGCAATTATGAACCAAATATATTGTGTAACTTTATGGAATTAATAATTAAAATATAGGTCACCAGAAAATAGGATGATGTTAGAGAATGGAAAGCTGATGGGTTAATCTGTGCAGACCTGGGTAAAAGGTTTTTTGTAAATCTCTGGAAAGAATGTACATGGTGAAAGAACATCATGATATTTGTGGCTAGCAGAGCTATTATATTGGGTTGACAGTGGTTGAAAGAGAAATTCTAAGGTCAAGTATAGTACTAGAAGGTAATCTAAAAAATACAAAATGGCACTGTGTAAATTAGTGAAACCTCATGTAAAATATGAATAGTGGTGATATTGCATATATAAATATGTTTTCACAAAATATAAATACTAATAAACTTGAGCAAAGGAATTGCAATAGCAGCTATGTACAGTAGACAAAGCATTGAGAGAATGAGAAATGATAAGGTTTTTTTGTTTGGTTGTTTTTTCATTATTATTATTATTACTGGAATAATGAAAATGCTCTAAAAATTATTGAAGTGATCAATGCAAAACTATGTGATTATGATGAATATAATTGCCTATATACTTTGGATAAATTTATGCTTTATTAATATGTATCAACAAAATTGATTTTTCAAGCATGGGGCAAGATGGCAGCAACATAAGTAGTTCCAAGAGTCAACTGGGAAGATGGTGTTCGTTTAGGTGGGCACTCACCATCTCTCTCACAGAGAATGGCTTTTTGGGGACAGGATCCAGCCCAATAAGACATTGTGGTAGCCCACAGAGCAGGAGCCTTAGGGACATCTGGTGGAAGCTTGGCAGGGAGGAAAATTGCTCAAGATAAAACCATGGAGACCATGGGCAGCTAAGCCCCACCCTCAGGACAAAGTGGTAGGGTGAGTCCTGGCTCTGGCCAGACACCTGGTGAAAGGGTGCATTCTCTGAGAGTGGGAGGGCAGGGGGCAGAGAGGGTTTTCCTTTCTGTGGGTTTGGTTGACTGGACACCCTTGGAACTTTAGAGAGCACACCAGCTGGCTCAAAGTGGCACAAGGATGAGGGAAGAGGCAAATCTGCTGTGGCAGCCTGATTTACCTAACTGCCCTGGGATACAGAGGCTTGGCTAAAGAGAGGGCAGAGTCAGCCAATTAATACTTCCACACTGAGGACTATCAGAAATTCAACTCCCCTAAGACAGTCAGGCAGTGGGAAACCCCTAATAAGTTTTCAGGAACCTATTTAGGGTCCCCTGGGAGGAGGGGATGGTCTAGAAGAAGTTTGAAAAATCACTTCAGTGTTGTGTTCTCAGTCATCAGGCTCCCATTTGAATTTCAAAAGGGAACTCAAACTGACCAGGATAGGGGAGGGGGCACTGCTCACACAGTCTGCTGAATCCAGCTGCCCAGGAGAGTAAAATCTGCTAGGGGAAAGTGACTGATTAGCTTTCTGAAGAGCTGGCTGATCCAGTTGGAGGGGTAGCTCAGTAGAGGAACCTCTGCCTTGAATGTATGAGGTCCCTGGTTCAATTAGTGACTCCTCTAAGAGTGGTGATCCACAGGGATATCTAAAATCCTTCTGATAACGTAGGACAGGGAAAACATATACATTATTTTTGTCCCAGCTTCTTTTGGGTCCCTTGTTTTTCCCCCAAAAAAAGGTTAATTAAAAAAATTTAACTTAGTTTACTTACTAAAACCTGCCTCAAAACCTGCAGAGAGAAACCTGCAGGGTAATTGAGTGATGAACAAAGGCAGCCTGAGTGGCTCCACAAGGGCCAAGAAGGAACACTGTTCTTCCTTAGCTTTGTTTCACTGCTTGATTGTGTGTTTGCTTGGGTTTTTGTTGTTGTTGTTGTTTTGTTTCTTGTTTTTCTTTAATCTTTCCTGATCCCCCCATTTTTTAAAAAAAATTAGGTGCTCCTAGATTGTTTCTTCTTTGCTGTGTTTCTCCTTCCTTAATTTCCCATTTTCTGTGTATACTGATTTTGTCTACTAATGCAATCTCTTTTCTTTCCTTCATCTTTCTATTTTTTGTTTTCTGTTATGGTGCCTACAGTCCACCTTTTTTTATTAGTCCTCAGCTTCACTGGTTTCAATTTCCATCTTATCTATTCTATTTTCTTTTTTTTTTAATTAATTTTTTTCTTTCTGATATTTCTTTTCTCTTTCTATCTCTCCCCTAAATTCTGGCATTTTAAATCATTATGCATATTTTTCTCTATTTGGTTTCCCATTTCATTTGTAGGTACTCCAATTTTTAATTCCTGTTACTCTACACTGCTTACATGAGATAAATATTCATTTTACTAAGTCTTATTTGGCACCTCTCTATTATTATTATTCCTACTATCCTTTTTCTTTGCTGACGACTTTAAATTTCTCTGACCCGAATCTTTTTCCTTCAAGGGAACATAGAAAATAGCAAGGAAATAAAAGAAGAAGAAAAAAGCACCAAAGAGAAAACTTAACACACAAACAAAACCAGCAGCTAAACGAAGCTCTAGAACAGAAATAGAAGCTAATGAATTGAATAAACAAATCAAGATAAGTGATGATGAGAGGGCAACAAAATTTACAAACAATAGAAGAATGAAGAAAACAAGGACCAGTTCAATGATCAATCTAAAAACCAGGAAGAATGCAGAACATCAAACAACTAATCAAAGCTGTCCAAACAAATATCATGGACCAACTTAATGAAGTGGAGAAAGAGATTAAGGATATTAATAAGACACTGGGAGAACATACTGAAGAAATTATAAACATACAAAAAAGATAATGGATATGTGGTGATGAATGGCTCAATCCAAGAAATGAAGAAAACACTAGAATCACATAAAAGTCTATTTAAAAAGGCAGAAGAAAGAATTAGTGATATCAAACAGATAGTAGAGTAGATAGATAAAAAAAGAAAAAAATCCAGAAGGAATTTATGGATTTAAATGACAACGTAAAATGCAAAAACATATGCATTATAGGCATCACAGAGGGAGAAGAGTAGGGAAAGGGAACGGAATGAGTGTTGAAGGAAATAATGGCTGAAAACTTCCTAACCCTATTGAGAGAGATGGATGTATATGTGCAAGAAGCACAGTGCACCCTTACAGCATAAATCCTAACAGGACTACTCCAAGATATATACTTTTCAAAATGTCCAATGCTCAAGAGAAAGAGAAAATACTCAAAGCAGCAAGAGAAAAGAGTACCATCATATACAAGGGAAGCACAATAAGATTAAGGGCTGATTTCTCATCTGAAACCATGGAGCCAAGAACACAGTGGTCTGACATAGTCAAGGTACTAAAAGATAAGAAACTTCCAGCTACGAATTCTCTATCCAGAAAAGCTGGCATTAGAAAATGATGGAGGGCCCGGCTAGATAGCTCAGTGGATAAAGAGCTCGCTGGGAAACCACATGGGAGGCCCTGGGTTCGGTTCCCGGGGACCTCTCCTAGCGGGCAGACCGCCTTGAGAATGGCAAGCCGCCATGGGCAGGCCAGAGCCGCCGTGGGCAGGGTAAAAAGCTGCCACGGACAGGGCAAAAGCCGCCACGGGCAGGGCAGGTCGCCCGCAAATGGAACGCAGCCAGCTACCCGCAAACTGAAGCAAGAGCCGGCCGTGAACAGAAGCAGAAGCCGCCCACAAGCGGGGAAAGCCACGCCTGCGCAGTGACCAAGTCTCGGCGCGTCCCCGCAACGGGGGGGAAGGGGAGATATGTAATAAAATAAATAAATCTTTAAAAAAAAAGAAAATGATGGAGACTTCAAATTATTCACAGATAAACAGAAATTAAGAGAGTTTGCCAATAAGAAACAAGCCGTTCAGGAAATGCTAAAAAAAAGTTCTATGGTTTGGGTGGAAAGGAAAAAAACAGGAGAGAAAGAGTTGGAGGAGAGTGTAAGAACAACTAAAATGACAAAATGAGAAATAAAAACAAATTATGACATACATGAACCCAAATAAAATATGGTTGTTGTAAGAAATTCCTTGATAGTAATAACATTGAATGTTAGTGGATTAAACTCACAGTGAAGAACACAGGTTGAGAGAATGGGTAAGGAAATATGACCCATCTATATGTTGTCTACAAGAAACCCACCTTAGACCCAGGGTTTCAAAAAGGCTGAAAGTGAATGTGTAGAACACTATTGTAGAAGCAAACAGCAACCAAAAATGAGCAGGAGTAGCTATACAAATATCAGACAAAATTGTCTTTAAAGGAAAAACTATTATAAGAAACAAAAAAGGACACTATATATTAGTAAAACATGTAGTCTCTCAAGAAAAGGAAACAATTATAAACATTTATGCACCTAATCAGGGCACCTCAAAATACATGACGCAAACACTGGAAAGACTAAGTGGAGACATAAATGCCTCTACAATTATATTTGGGGACATTAATACACCATTATCACCATTAGACAGAACAAATCCACAGAGAAAAAATAAAGAAACAAAGACTCTCAATAATAAATTAGAGGATCTGGACCTAATAGAAACATATAGGATGCTACACCCAAATACAGCCAGATATACACTCTTCTTGAGTGCACATGTATCATACTCCAAGATAGACCACATACTAAGCCACAGTACAAATATCAGTGAATTCAGAAAGCTTGAGATTATGCAGAGTAATTTCTCTGACCACAATAGAATGAAATTGGAAATCACTAAATGTCAGGGAACCAGATTAGGCACAAAGATATGGAAGATAAACAACACACTCTTAGGCAAACAGTGGGTCAAGGAGGAAATCTCAAAAGAAATCAGTAACTACTTTGAAATGAATGAAAATGACAACACAATTGTTTTAGTCAGGGTTCTCTTGGGAAACAGAATCAACAGGGCATATATGTTAAAACTATAAGATTTTATTTCAGTCTCTCATGTGACCCTGGGGATGCAGAAGTCCAGGTTCCTCAGGCAGGCTGCAATCCAGGGGCTCCGATGAAAGACTGATGAAGAGTCCTTGATGAGTTTCTGGGAGAAGTTGGCTGTCAAATGAAATTCTCTCTGAACGTTGGGAAATTCTCTCTAAATCTTGAAATCAGTTTCCTTTTATGGCAGTCAACTGAATGGATAAAAGCGTCATCCATTCTGGATCCAATTTCCCTGATTGATGCAGATGTAATCAGCCATCCATGCAGTAAATTCCCTAGTGATCAAAGTCCATAAATGCTCTTGTATTAAAATTAGCCCAGTGCTTGCTGGACCTAATACCTGGACACAATTATGTGGCTGAGTTGACACATTAGCTTAAACATCACAGTCCACATCTTGTCAACTTGGCAACCATACACATTACCCTAAACCAAACATAGTCTCTAAGTAAAAAAAAATAACATACAAGCATACATATATATATTTTCACCTAACAATGTTTAACCCCCTGCATACAACCGGAAGCACATTAATTCCCCACAGAATATGGTGCAAGACCTTGGGAAATATTCACTCTTAAACTTGACATCCTTAAGTATTATGACATGAAATTAATACAACTTTTCATATGATAGGGGAAAAGGTTGGTGAAGAAAATAAGAAATTCATTTTGTGTACAAATACAGTCATACTCATAATGAAACAGGGAAGAAGGGTTCATGACAATTACAATCCTCATTTCTGTAACTGGTCATGTGGTCAAAGTTCATATTTATCATTACCTTCTTCCACTATCCATTCCATGTCCCTGTTCCCTTCAGCAAGCACTTCAGCTGGCCGTGGTTCTTTGCCTGTGGGGGTGATCCAGACTTTCATTCTTGTAAATTCAGGGCCATTGTTAGTCCTGCTTGAATTGGTTTGTTTCAATTTTCCATTGACTTTAAACACAGGGCATGGCAGTACTAGGAGATGCCCGAGAGGATCTCCTGCATTCCAGGCAAACTCTTCTTTACCCCCATTTTGTAGATGTAGTCCTATTTCCCCTTGATAGTCAGGATCAATCACCCCAGCCAGCAAAGTAATTCCTTTCTTTGCTTGTTGATTCACAGGCAAGAGGAGCCCAAATTGGCCAGGTGGCAATATCAACTTCCAGTTCAATGGAATCATCATAGTGTTCCCTGATGTCAGCACTCCTCCTTTTGGGACTAAAACCTGTAGAACAGCAGAGTTTAAGGTTGCAGGGACAGGAAGCAAAAATTTTCCTAGTGTGTCACTAGGGGTAGTAGTTAGTGGTGCCACTCCCATTTCCACTCCTTGATTGCTGGACCCATGAATCCTGGTTATGGGAGAAACAGCACCATAGAAAGGATGCTGATTTAGAGCATACACAGCCTCCTGGAAGAATTTGTCCCAGCCCTGCAAGGTATTGCCACCTAGTTGGAGCTGTAATTGAGTCTTCAAAAGGCCATTCCACCGTTCTATTAACCCAGCTGCTTCAGGGTGATGGGGAACATGGTAAGACCAGTGAATTCCATGGACTTGTGCCCATTTTCACACTTCATTTGCTGTGAAATGGGTTCCTTGATCAGAAGCAGTGTGTGTAGAATGCCATGGCAGTAGATAAGACATTTGGTAAGTCCATGGATGGTAGTTTTGGAAGAGGCACTGTGTGCTGGAAATGCAAACCCATTGCCAGAGTATGTGTCTATTCCAGTTAAAACAAATCTCTGCCCCTTCCATGGTGGAAGTGGCCCAATGTACTCAACCTGCCATGGGGTAGCAGGCTGGTCACCTCAGGAATGGTACTATATTGGTGGCTGAGTGTGGGTCTCTGCTGCTGGTAGATTGGACAATTAGCAGTGGCTGCAGCCAAATCATCCTTGGTCAGGGGAAGACCATGTTGCAGAGGCCATGCATAACCTCAATCCCTACCTTCATGGCCACTTTGTTCATGAGCCCATTGGGCAATGACAGGAGTGGCAGGGGAAAGAGGCTGAGCATTCGCCACAGAGTGGTTCATCTTACCCACGTGATTGTTAAACTCTTCCTCTACTGAAGTCACCCTATGGTGGGCCTTCATGTGGGACACAAATATGTTCATATTTTTTGCCCACTCAGAAAGGTCTATCCCCAGACCTCCTTGTCACCAATTTTCCAATCCCGTTCCTTCCAAATCCCTGATCATCCAGCCAAACCTTTGGCAATAGTCCATGAATCAGTGTACAAATGAACCTCTGGCCATTTATTCTTCCAAGCAAAATGCACAACTATGTGCACTGCTCAAAGTTCTGCCCACTGGGAAGATTTGCCCTCACCACTATCATGCAAAGATATCCCAGAAAAGACTACAGTACTGCAGCTGTCCACTTTTGAATGATACCTGCATATCATGCAGATCCATCTGTAAATCAGGCCCGAGTTTTCTCATCTTCAGTCAACTGACTGTAAGAGATGCCCCAAGAGGCCAAAGCTGTGGGCTGGGAAAGAGAAGGTAACATGGCAGGGGTGGTGACCATGGGCATTTGGGCTACTTCCTCATGTAACTTACTTGTGCCTTCAGGACGTTCCCGAGCCCTAACTTGTATATACCACATCCACTTTATTATAGAGTGCTGCTGTGCATGCCCAACTTTACGGTTTGGTGGGTCAGACAATACTCAGCTCATGATAGGCAACTCAGGTCTCATGGTAACTTGATGGCCCATGGTTAAGCTTTCAGTCTCTTCTAAGTCCCAGTAGCAAGCCAAAAGTTGCTTTTCAAAAATGGGAGTAGTTATCTGCAGAGGAAGGAAAGGCTTTGCTCCCAAATCCTAAGGGTCTGCTTTGTGATTCCTCCATAGGGGCCTGTCAAAGGCTCCAGACAGCATCTCTGTTTGCCACTGAAACTCCCAGCACCATTGGATATGCTGGATCATATGGTCCAAGTGGCAGTGTAGCTTGCACAGCAGCCTGTACCTGTCGCAGTGCCTCCTCTTTTTCCAGTCCTGAATCAAAACTAGCAGCTTTTCTGGTCAATTATAAATGGGCCAGAGTAGCTCACCGAAATGAGGAATGTGTTGTCTCCAATATCTGAAGAGGCCAACTAAGCATTGTGCCTCTTTTTTGGTCATAGGTGGGGACAGGTGCAAGAGCTTATCTTTTACTTTAGAAGGGATATCTCAACAAGCCCCAGACCATTGGACACATCTAAATTTCACTGAGGTGGAAGGACCCTGTATTTTTGAGGGGTTTATTTCCCAGCCTCTGTCACACAAATGCCTTACAAGTAAACCTAGAGTCTTTGCTACTTCTTGCTCAGTGTGTCCTATCAACATGATTTCATTAATATAATGGACCAGCGTGATGTCTCGTGGGAGGGAGAGGTGATCAAGTTCCCTGCAGACAATATTATGACATAGGGCTGGAGAGTTGATATACCCCTGAGGCAGGACAGTGAAGGTATACTGCTGGCCTTGACAGCTGAAAGCAAACTTTCCGGTGATCCTTACTAATGGCAATGGAGAAAAAATCATTTGCCAGATCAAAAGCTGCATATCAGGTATCAGGGGAAGTGTTGATTTGCTCAAGCAATGATACCACATCTGGGACAGCAGCTGCAATTGGAGTCACCACATGGTTAATTTTATGATAATCTACTGTTATCCTCCAAGATCCATCTGTTTTCTGCACCAGCCAAATAGGAGAGTTGAATGGGGATGTGGTGCTGATTACCACCCCTGCATCCTTCAAATCCTTGATGGTGACACTAACCTCTGCAATCCCTCCAGGAATCTCGTATTGCCTTTGAATTACTATTTCGCTAAGCAGGGGCAGTTCTAGGGGTTTCCACATGGCCTTTCCAACCATAATAGCCCTCACTCCACAAGTCAGGGTTCCAATGTGGGGATTCTGCCAGTTACTGAGTATGTCTATTCCAATTATGCTTTCAGGAACTGGGTTAATAACCACAGAATGGGTCTGGGTACCCACTGGACCCACTGTGAGACAGACCTTAGAAGAATTAGAGATATCTTGCAGGCTACTGACCTCAGGGCATTCCTTTGCATTTTCTTTTGTTGAGACTGGGTTAATCTCTTCAGGCAGGGGTTGAAAGGCAGATTCCTCATGGCAGGGTGGAGGCTGGGCAGTGCATACTGGAGTTTGGCTGGTACCTGCCTCATGGTTGGGAGGAGTTCCAGACTCCCTGTTCCATACCAAAGATTGCACAGTGCAGGCTTCAGTTTGGCTGGGACACACTTCAGAGCTAGAAGGAGGTCTGGACTCACTGGGGCAGGCTACAGGCTCAATGATACAAGGTTGACAAGGTGTGGTCTCCACATGGCAGGCTATCACAGGTTTATCTGGTAAAGTCTCAGGAGAACTTAGAGTTCCAATGTCCCCACCAATATCATGATCATCCCATATTTCTCCATCTCAATCCTTGCGGTTCCACTCCTTTCTAATCAACGACCTCACTTTAATTGCAGAAACCCTGTGTGATTGAGGTTTTAGTTTCCTCTGTAGTTCTGCTACTCATACAATGAGTGTCTGGGTTTGATTCTCAGGTATCTCAAGACTTTGGCTACAGGAGTAAAGATTTTCTTTCAATGCACATGTAGAAACTTTCTTATCATTCATAGAGCATTTAAGTTCTAAATTTAAAGACTTTAGTTCATCCCTTTCTTTCTTTGTTACATATCCCCCCTTTCTTCTTGTTCTTGCTGTGTTCATTTTTTTGCATTCTTCTGTGTCTGCTTTGTTTCCCCCCATTGCAGTGACGTGCCAAGTCAGCTCACTGAGCAGGCAGCTTGCCCCACTCATTGGTGGCTCTGCTCTGCTTGTGGGTGGCTTTGCTCTGATTGTGGTGAACTTGTCCTGCCTGTGGCAGCTTTGCCCTGCCCGTGAAAGCTTTGCACTTCCCATGCTGGCTTTTTACTCTTCCCATGGCAGCTCTGCACTGCCCATGGTGGCTTGCCCTCTCAAGGCAGTCTGCCCCCTCTGAGAGGCCCTGGGAATCAAACCCAGGGACTCCCTTGTGGTGAACTGGTGCCCTATCCACTTGACTACAGCTGGCCCCCATCATCCCTTTCTTTTTTAACTGTATCCAGAGTATCTAGAAGGAGCCAGCCATCATCATTATACTTTTTTGCCACAAAATTATCTTATGGTATTGAAAACACTGTCACATAGATACTTGCTTCTTATAAGTGTGGAAGTAAGCGAATCCAGTGAGGCTATATTGCATATCTCTATTGCCAGCTAATGCCATGGACTCTTAGCAAACTATTCATTATTGGAAAGGGAGCCATTATTACCCTTCAGTCCAATTAAAGTAGAGAACCATCTCAGATATCCCATGTTTAAGACTCTGTTCCTCAAGAACCACTCCCGTTACCACCTGTTTTAGTCAGGGTTCTCTCAGGAAGTAGAATCAACAGGAGATATCAGTTGAAAGTATAAGATTTTATAAGAGTCTTTCATGTGACCATGGGTATGCACAAGTCCAGGTTATACAGGCAGGCTGCAAGCCAGGGGTCTGATGAAAGATCGATGAAGGGTCCTTGATGAGTTTCTGGGAGAAGTTGGATGTCAAAAGACAAGGTGAGAAATTCTCTCTGAATGTTGAAATCAGTTCCTTTTATGGCAGTCAATTGAATGAATAAAAGCATCATCCATTCTTAATCCAATTTCCCTGATTAATGCAGATGTAATCAGCCATCCATGCAGTAAACTCACTGGTGATTGAAGTCCATAAATGCTCTTGTATTACAATTAGCCCAGTGCTTGCTGCACCTAATACCTGGTCACAATTACCTGGCTGAGTTGACACATTAGCCTAACCATCACAACAACATATCAAAACTTATGGGTTGCAGCCAAATCTGTAGTGAGAGGGAAATTCATGCCCATAAATGCATATATCAAAAAACAAGAAAGAGCTAAATTTAAAGATCTAACTGCACACCTGAAGGAATAGGAAAAACAACAACAAACTATCCCCAAAGGAAGTCAAAAGAAGGAAATAATAAAGATTAGAGCAGAACTAAATGAAATAGAAAATAAGAATGCTCTAGAAAAAATAAACAAAACCAAAAGCTGGCTCTTTGAGAAGATCAATATAATTGACAAACCCTTAGCCAGACAAACAAAGAAAAAGAGAAGAGCAGATGCAAATACACAAAATAAGAAATGAGAAAGGGGATATCACCACTGACCCAACAGAAATAAAAAGTTTCATAGGAGGGTGATCTGAAAAATAATATGCCAACAAGAATGATAATTTAGAGGAAATGGACAAAATCCTAGAAACTCACAAGCAGCCTACACTGATGAAAGAAGAAATTAATGAACTCAACAGTCCAATTACAAGTAAAGAGATAGACTCAGTCATTAAAAACTTCCCAACTAGTAAGAGCCCAGGACCAGATGGATTCAAAGATGAATTCTACCAATCATTCTGGAAAGAGCTAACACCAACTCTGCTTAAGCTTTTCCAAAAAATAGAAGTTGATGTTGCTTGACTCATTCAATGATGCCAACATTACCCTAACACCAAAGCCAAACAAAGATACTACATGAAAGGAAAACTATAGAACAATCTTTCTAATGAACCTACAGGCTGAAATCATCAACAAAATACTTGCTAATCTTATTCAACAACATATCAAATAAATTATACACCATGACCAAGTGGGTTTCATTCCGGGTATGCAAAGATGGTTCAGCATAAGAAAAACAATCAATGTAATACACTACATAAACAGATTGAAAGAAAAAAATTGCACAAACATCTATATAAATGCAGAAAAAACATTTGACAATACACACCACTCTTTTCTGATAAAAACATTGCAAAAGATAGGAATAGAAGGAAAGTTTCAAAAGATGATAAAGTGTATACGTGAAAAACCCAGAGCCAACATCATCTTTAATGGTGAAATACTAAAAGCGGGAAGAAGACAAGGATGCCCACTATCACCTCTCCTATATAACATTGTCTTAGAAGCACTGAGGCAAAAAAATATGTAAAAGGCATACAAATTGGAAAGGAATAAGTAAAAATTTCACTGTTTTCAGATGATATGATCCTATACATAGAAACCCCTGAGAAATCTACAACAAAGTTTCCAGAAGCTATAAAGGAGTTCAGTAAAGTCGCAAGGTATAACATCAATGCTCAAAAATCAGTAGCATTTCTGTAAACCAAGAATGAGCAATCTGAGGAGGAATTTAAGAGAAACAACCCATTTACAATAGTAATTAAAAGAATCAAATACCTAGGAATAAATTTAACTAAAAATGTAAAAGTTTTATATCTAGAAAACTACACAACACTGTTAAAGGAAATCAAAGAAGACTTATATAAATGGAAGAATATTCCCTGTTCATGGATAGGAAGACAAAACATCATCAAGATGTCTATCCTACCCAAACTAATCTACAGATTTATTGCAAACCCAATAAAAAGCAATACTTTATTTTTAAGGAATTGGAAAAACTAACCACAAGATTTATTTGGAAGGGTAAGAGGCCCCAAATCACCAGATGTATTGACAAAGAAAAATGAAGTTGGAGGTATCATACTACCTGACTTTAAAACATACTACAAAGCTACAGTGGTCAAAACTGTATGGTATTGAAATAAGGATAGACATACTGACAAATGGAACTGAATTGAGAGTTCTTATATAGATCCTCTTGTACAGTCATCTGATAATCAATAAAGACATCAAGCCTACTCAGTTGGTAGAGAATGGCCTCCTCAAAAAATGGTGCTTGGAGAACAGTATATCCATATCCAAAAGAATGAGACAGGAACACCATCTCAACCCTTATACAAAAATCAACTCAAGAAGGGTCAAAGATCTAAATATAAGAGCCAAGACCATAAAGACCTTGGAAGATAATGTAGGGAAACATCTACAGGACCTTGTAATAGGAAATGGTTTCATGAACTTCACAACCAAAGCACAGGCAGCAAAAGAAGAAATAGATTTAAAATGTCTGCACCTCAAAGTATGTTATCAAGAAAATAAAAAGGCAACCTACCCAATGGGAGAAAATATGTGGCAATGATATATCTAGTAGAAGCCTAATATCCTGCATATATAAAGAAATCCTACACCCTGAAAATAAAAAGACAAACAACCCATTTAAAAACAGGGCTATGACATGAAAAGACATTTCTAGAGGAAGAAATGCAAATGGCTAAACTCACATGAAAAGGTGTTCAACATCGCTAGCTATTAGGGAAATTCAAATCAAGGCCACAAAGACATACCATCTTATACCCATTAGAATGGTGGCTATTAAAAAGAACAGCAGAGTATAAGAAGGTTGTGAGCCATCACCCATATGGATGTTATCTATGGTAAAGTGATAAAGAGTAGTTGTGTATTAAAGGGATAGGACAGAAGGGTAGTGATATTATTAGGTTGGGTGGTGCAGGGTGGACAGGAGAATAGAATGTAAAGGGTGGGTTAGAAGGTCCAGGATACTGGGGGAAGGATTGAGAGAGGGACCAGGTTAACACTGGGGATTTGTGGGTATGAGGTTGATAGTACAGAGGTGGGAATGTTCTAATGGCAAAATGACAAGGAAGGGTCACTGGTTTAGGGTGTTGGTTGGGGGCACATTTGAGACAAGGCACACATAATTCAGGCTTGTAGAGAGTGTGTGAGTGTTCATTCTGTCATAATGTGTTGTATCGGTAGGTGGAGACCCACATAAGGAGCAGGTTTTGCTTATAGGCAAAACCCCAGGATGTGTTTAATCAATTGCTGTTAATGTGCCACACTGGTGAAGGATGTTTATGTGGGAGATTGTGGGAGATGTGGGAGGTGGGGCATATGGGAATGCCTATATTTTTTGTATTGCATTTATGTAATCTAAATAATCTTTTTTAAAATTTTAAAAATTAAAAAAAGAAATAAAAATACAATGCTGGGTTTGCATCACTCAACTGAATAGTTTCCCTACATCCCTGTCATATTCCTTCACTGCACAACTACTCAATTCCACATTATCATTGATTTTGCCCATGTGGGCATTGGCTCACAGCCTTCTTCTCCCTTTCACTATCCTGTATACCTGTCTCCCAGACTCTACGTCTCTGAGTCACCTCAATTTCCTGAATTCATATCAGAAAAGTCGTGTAATATTTGTCCTTCAATATCTGAATTGCTTCACTCAACATTAGGTCCTCAAGATTCATCTATCTTATCACATGTATTAGCACTGTATTCCCTCTTCCAGCTGAATAATACTCCATTGTATGTATATATCACATTTTGCTCATCCTTCATCTCTTGAAGGGCATTTGGGTTGATTTCAACTTTTAGCAATAGTGAATAAGG
>PVKH010019911.1:0-14693 GCA_004027955.1 Chaetophractus vellerosus | reverse complement strand
AAAGGACGAGCTGGGAAATTCTCTCTGAATGTTGAAATCAGTTCCCTTTTATAAGCAGTCAACTGAATGGATAACAGCATCATCCATTCTTCATCCAATCTTGCTGATTGATGCAGATGCAATTAGCCCCAGGCTTGCTGGACCCAACAGCTGGGCACAATTACCTGGCCGAGTTGACACATTAGCCTAGCCATCACAGGAGCGGTGCACTCCCGGACCCAATGGCCATTCTTTCTGTACCTGGGGCAAGGCCTCTACCAACCTTACCTGAAATAAGGCTAGGTTCTTGTCTTGCTCCTGAGTAATTCCCTGAACTTACTGTAGGTGACCGCTTTGGTAGTGCACCTCCTCATCCCTTCAAGGAGACATGTGGCCATATGGTCTCTAGCCTTCAGATCTGCCTGTCTCCTTTGATAGTTCCACCTGGGATCTTTATTAGGAATTGCTGTTGCTCCCACCCTGTACTGGCTTATTCTGCACTCTGAGGTTTCCTTCTGCATAGCACAGCGAACAAGAACACCTTAGGCTTTTATTATGATATAGGGCTATAAAAAGCTGTTTTTAGGAAAAGTTTACCCAACTTTCTTCTCTCTTACAGAGTAGGGCTATCTGAAGTATAGGGTTTAGATTGAGGGTCCCATTTAGGAACCTCTCCTGGCTGTCCTTTAACTTGCACTGTGGCCACGTAGTGTTGCAGAGAGAGATATGCTTCTTCCTTTTTAGACCACTAGCTAAATGGCAGGCCATCCAAGTTTCTGAGAAGGCACCCCAATGGGGAGTCTGCGGAATTCTGGAAGAGCTGCCCATTATCCTAGGGGATGATAAATGTGTTTGTCAGTCTGGGTCGTGCCTCATGCTAGACCTGACTGAAAGGATTGCTCACTGTCCTGGAGATCATGAGCCCCACTCGCTGACCCTGTTTTTCCAAGAATCAAGAGTCTTTGCTCTCTGGGCATCCCTAGAGCCTTAGAGGGCTTGGGGACATCTGCGCCCAGCTCTCAGACTGAACATCCAAGCCAGACTGAGCCTAGGAAAGGGACTGGCGAGGGACATTTCTTTTGCCTACTTTGCAGAGGTCTTGGGAGATGGCTACAAGCGAGCCCACCTCAGCCACTTCCAAGGGCTGGGTTCCTCAGTTAAATCTTAAAAGCCTATTAAAACAACAACAATAACAAAACCTAGAGACTAATTGACCTGTGACTTTCCAGAAAACAGCCTCAGGGCTACCCCCAAGACAATCTCAGGGCCTTCCCAGGGCTCAAAAAGGGCAAAGCCTCAGGGCCCTACAGAGGGTGGGACTCAGGCAACTAACAAATGCATTTTCAATTTCTAGGGCATTCTAAAGCATCTCAGACCCAAAATGAGGACAGCAGTAGTTGGAAGATCAAAGGCACTTCTAATTAAAAGGAGTTAACTAGTGGCCTAAGAACACAACAAGTGATAGCTGTTCTGAACTCACAGAGAAGGCCTGGTAGACTACCAGGTGACTCCTATTCAACTTAGGCTGCATGCCCTGTCAGTTCTCAAGGGCGGTTTCACCCTCCACCCAGAACTTCCTTGGATCTACACCATGTGGAGGCTCACCCCTACCACCTCCGAAGAGGGAGCCGGAAGTCTGGACAGACCATGTTTATGTCCAGTGGGAGCCTATCCAGGAACCTCTTTAAAATGGCAGAACCAAAAGAGGGCACAGACCGGCTATATAAATCAAAGTTTAGACTCACCAGTCCTTCTTGGGTGTTGGGGAGGTTACCTGGCTGACACTAGCGAAAGGAAGCTAGGGAAGTGTTGGATTCCTCTAGGTTCTTGGCTATGTCTCATAAAAGAATTTAAGAACATGCCAGTTTAGTTAGGTCAGTAAAAAGCATGTGTTGAGAAGTGGGGTAAAAGAACAGAGCTTGCTGAGAAATGGGAGAGAAGGCCAGAACTCAGCACCTAGATTTGATGTAGGCTCCTCTAGGAAGAGAGAGCAATTTGGCTTGACTGATTACCTTTATTAAGCTATTAATTATTCCTCCCCTTGCTAATGCTAGGAGAAAGGGTCCCAGCTGTTTGCTGCTCTGATTGATTACCCCATCTGTCAGTACGGGGGTGGGGGGAGGGCAATCATGAGGCCCCTTGAGGGCATCCAGGGCTTTCCCTTGACCCCAGACAAGATCTTGTTCAGATTTCATTCCAAAGGGGGTTCTTGTGGGGTCCTTCCAGCAGTCTTCTTAGTGGTGGGCTTTCCTTCAGGGGGTTTCCAGGCGGGGTTCCATGGCCATGTGTATTGTGGCCATGTTTTTCCGCCAGGTCTTAAACTCGTCTCCCCTTTTCCTAAACTAGCCTGTGTCACCTCCTTTCATAGGAAATTCCGACAATTTAGAGGTTTCTTCCCCAGGAACTGGGGACAAAGACAGCCAAATTTTTCCTTATGCCACAGGGGTGCTTGGAGATCCATATATATGTAGGATGGTTGAAAAAGGCAGAATTGATAACTATGCAGATAGATCCAAAATGTCTGTTCTATTAATCTCAAGACTGTTAGCCAACTCTAGAAGAGATGAAAATAATCTCAGGTTTAATAGTTTTAAATATTTTCTTCTAAGATCTGTGAAAATTTTCATTTATCTTGCCTCATATATCTACTTTAGATAACTGCAGTTTCTTAAATGATGAAGTAAGAAAATAAACACAAGTCCTTGCCAGGTTTTCTATGGGCTTTTGTCTCCCCTAAGAATATGGCACAGAGAAGTTTGAAAATGTGAGCATTTCAGATCTGCCTAAACCCTCTGGTGAAGTTAGTTTTCCTGAAGTAAAACATTTATTAAAGCAGCTGTGTCGGCCATGCCAGGATTTCTGCATGCTGCTCCTCTCTCCTCTCAGATTGTCTAATGGGACTAGACCTTTCTGAGGTTTCTGCTATTCCTAAGATTCTATGATTCTCGAGGAGGCAAAAGTTTGATGCTTCAAATGGGTAGAGAAAAGTATTTAATCAGGGGACAGTGTTGAGAAACACTGGTGACAGTGGGTATCCTTGTCTTGTTCCTGATCTCAGAGGTGAGGCTTTCATTTTTTCACCATTAAGCAGAATATTAGGTGTGAGCTTTTCATTTATGCCCTTTATCATGTTGAGGAAGTGTCCTTCAATTCCTTATGTTCTAAGTTTTTTTTAATCAAGAAAAGGAGCTGTATTTTGTCAAATGCCTCTTCTGCATTAATTGAGATGATCCTATGTGTTTTTCCTTTCATTCTGTTAGTGCGTTGTATTATATTAATTGATTTTTCGTTTGTTGAACCAACTTTGCATAGCATAGATAAATCCCACTTGATCATAGTGTATAATTCTTTTATTAAACTGTTGGATTTAGCTTCCTAGTATTCTGTTGAGGATTTCTTCATCTACATTCATAAGACATTTTGGTCAGTAGTTTTATTTTCTGTCTTATCTTTATCTGGCTTTGGTATGAGGTTGATGTTGGCCTCATCAAATGAGTAGGAGTGTTCCCTCCTCTTCAATTTTTTGGAAGTGTTTGAGCAGAATTGGAATTAAATCTAGAATCTTTGGTAGAATTTCCCTATGATGCCATCTGGTCCTAAGATTTTCTCTGTTGAGAGGTTTCTGATGACTGATTCATCTCTTTAATAGTAATTGGTTTGTTGAGAACTTCTATTTCTCCTTGAGTCATTAGAGGTAGTTTCTGTATTTGTAAGAAAATATCCATCTCATATGGGTTATCAAATTTATTGGCATACAATTTTTCATAGTATCCTCTCATAGCCCTTTTTATTTCCTCATGATTGGTAGTAATGTCCTTATTCCATTTTTGATTTCTGTCATTTTTATCCTATCTCTTTTTTTTCTTTTGCCAGTCTACTAATGTTTTGTCTATTTTATTGATTGTTTTTCAAAGAATGAACTTTTGGTTTTGTTGATTCTCTCTATTGTTTTTGTTTTCTATTTCATTTCTCTCCACTCTAATCTGTTATTTCCTTCTTTCTGCTTGCTCTGGTTTAGTTTGCTTTACATTTTGTATTTCTTCCAGTTTTGAGGTTATGTCTCTGATTTGAAATCTTTCTTCTTTTTAAATGTAAGCATTTATAGCTATAAATTTCCCTTTCACCACTACCTTCACTGCATCTCATATGTTGTATTTTCATTTACATTTGTCTCAAGATATTTTCTAATTTTGTTTCTGACTTCCTCTTTAACCGTTGCTTGTTTAAGAGTATGTTGTTTCATATCTATATATTTTTAAATTTTCCGTTACTCCCACTGTTATTGATTTCTAGCTTCATTCCTTCCTAGTTGGAGAATATACATCGCATGATTTCAATGTTTTTGAATATATTGAGACATGTTTTTTGACCCAACATACGGTCTATCTTGGAGAATGATCCAGATGCATCAAGAAGAATGTTTATTCTGATTTTGTTGGGTACATTGTTTTTTTTGATGGCTGTTAAGTTTAGTTGTTTTAGTTACATTAAAGTTCTGTAATTCCTTATTGATCTTCTGACTAGATGTTCTATCTGTTATTGAGAGTGGTGTTTTAAGGTCTCCTACTATTAATGTAGCATCATCAATTTCTCCCTTCAAATCTGTCAGTATTTGCTTCATATATTTTGGAGCTCTGCTGTTAGGTGCATTTTATATTTATAATTGTTACACATTTATTTTGAATTTTTCCCCTTATCAGTATATAATGATCATCTTTGTCTCTCATAATTTTTTGTGACTTTAGGTTTATTGTACCTGATAATAGTTTAGCCTCCCAGCTCTCTTTTGGTTGCTACTTGCATGGTATATTTTTTTCCATACTTTCACTCTCAACCTACTAGTATCTTTGACTTAAAGTGAGTCTTTTGCAGACCACATATAGTACCTCTGTATATGTGTATGTATATATCTTTATGCCTGGAAGCTTGTGCCATTTCTTAGTAACTCATATAGTGGTAGACCACTACCATTCACTGAAAAACCAAACATTTACAGTGTTTTGGGAAGCATCCAATTGTCTAAAGGGATTTAATCATAGTTTCAAACCAAAAAACTACTTTATCTTAAATTAAAATAATAAATATCACCTAGATGGCAGCATATTTCAGTGTGGGTGGGAGAGAGAGGTGGGGAAGGGCATTCATGTTGAAGTATTTCTGAACTCAATTTTCAGGGAACTGGATATCAAGGGAAAGCTGAAATGAAGTAAATTCCATTAGAAATGGAAGGGAACATGAGGGCATTTGCTTTTATGTTTCCAAAATCTCCAATCCATGATTAGTTGCAGAAAGGGTTTAGAGTAGTCACTAAGCATTTATTTTCAATTCACCTCCTCTTCCTCGCTTGGGATCATTCCAACATAGGCAACATTCAAATGTGTGTTGAGTCGATGTTTTAGATTTCTAGGCTGCTCATAGCCAATACCATGAAATGGGTCAGGTTAAACAATGAGAATTCTTCCCTCACAGTTTTAAGGCCTGGAAAATGTCCAAATCAAGGCATCATCAAGAAAGTCCGGTATTATCACTAGTGACTGTAAATGCAAATGAATTAAACTTTCATTCAAAAGGCAGAGATTGGCAACACTGTAAATTACTGATTTTTCAGTGAATAGTAGTCTTCATCCTTATAATTAGATGCAAATTATATGGTGATTTTCTGACCTGCATCATTCATAATAAATTTACTGAGTTATTTTATGACCGACTACCTAGTTCAAAAGGCAGATTTGGAGAAGGCACTAGATATTTTTCTCTCCAGTTATCTTTGAGTGCAAGGTAGTAATGTCCCCCTTTCCATTTCTGAGTTTTTCATTTGTATCCTCTCTCTCTGTTTGTTTGTTTTTTTAAACTGCTGGGCGTTCTTGATCTTTGTGATAACACTGGGCAGATGTTTCTCTTCATCCTTATTCCTAAGTCAACAAACGAGCAAAGTTTGTATATATGGTCATTAATCTCATTATAAGACTGATTAGTTGCAACTGGAGAACCCCTTTTTATTTCCATTTTATTTTTGTCCCACTAATATTCATTTCTCTCCTGATGCAATGGCTCATTCTTAAATATTGTGAGGTATTTGATAGACAAATAGAATTTAACCCACTTCAATACAATTGTTTTTTTAAATTTTCAGAGAACACTGAACAGATTTAATTTGTGCAACAATTATTTGCTAAAGAACCAAATGTAAGGAGTTTTGGTATGTAATGACCAAATATAGATTTTCCCTCACTCTACTTCCATTTCTGAGTAATTTCTTACTGATGCTCCCAAATTAACTTTCTTTCTAATCCTAGATCAGTTCATGTGATTTGTAATGTCGCAAAGAATAATCCAGAGTTCCCCTGTATATTTATTTCGTGTTTATGTACTATTGCTTGAGAGATTTAGTCAGTGTATCAGAGCTGTTAGTTAAACCATCAACATGTAATTCTTTACCTTCAAACTTTGAAAAATTTCTTCCCTCTGCCTAAGCACACCATGGCGGCTAGGATTACAAACTATATGTACATTCAAAGAGTTACATATTTTTGGGTAGACCAATAAATATGAAAGTTCTTGATCCAAGAATGAAATAAAATTATAAAATAAAAATAAACTTTCTCGGAGTCACTAGGACACCCTGATTGTAGACACTATTACAGGCCCAATGGATTCGAGCAAATCTAGGATTCCCCTTTTACCTTGACTTTAACCTGTGTTCTTCCCCAACAATGATAATGACAACAAAGAGTCACGTTTGAGTGTGGAGGGGACTTATGACCCCATCCTCCGCACTCAACAGAGGTCTCTGCCAGTCTGTGAGAACACTGACAAGTGCCCTTCTACTCTCCAGTTCTATCTACTCCCTACAATTTCTGAGGGAGGTGGGTTGGAGCTAGATATAGCCTTTGCAAAATTAGAAGGATTTTATGCCCATTGTTTTGTAATGTGCATTTAGAAAACCCTCTACTTTCTCTGGATCCCACTTCATCACCACCAATATAAAAATCATGGGGACCCAAGCAGCAGGCAGTGTACTGTGATTTATTTCAGGGACATTCTGAAATCTGTCATGAACCTCAGTATCTTCTTTCGCATCTTTGGCAACATAATTACACTATTCCCATATTTACATGATGCTTCACATTTACACAATTCTTCTTTCAGCATCATCTCCATTGTCTTCATATTGATGTCATGGGTTGGTACTGTATTTTTTCAAAGAAATGGAAAAACAGGTGTAGAATATTTGAATGACTTACTGAAGATCACACAGTAAGTAGTAGGTCATTTTCTCTAAGTCTGGAGTACTCGCCACATTATCAAGTAGGTAGTAGATATGGTAACAAATAGCACATTTAGAAATAAATATATAACTATAATTAAACTTTTCATGACATTTTAAAGATAAAGGAAAAATGGCAACTCTTTCCCTGTGAGTGGCAAAGCAATATCAAACAGGTGCCAAGGGTTTCATATATTCACTTTATTCAACTAATTCCAGGGTTATCAAATAAGTTACAACATGGTAGTTAATAGATGAAAATATTTTTGTAAAAATGTACCTCTGTTAATGTGTGTACGTGTCTTTGTGCCTGGAAGCTTGTGCCATTTCTTAGTAACTCAGTTTACAAGCTGAGTTCACAATGGCTTCATTACTAACCTTATTCTTCAAGCCACTATATTAGTTTTTAATTACCTTATACCTCACCTCTTAATTGTAATTAAGAAGACTAACCAATTAAGCATTTTATTGAGTAAAAAGTTACAGGTATTTTGAGTATAGTTGTTGAAATAGTTCAGTTTTCTCTTTAATATCGAGCCTCACTTCCTACGTAGCAGGAAACCTGCCTTTATTTTGTGCGAATATCCCATATTCACTGCAACTATACAGCATAAACAGTAAAAACCAATTCCGTTTACTTTATGAAAATAGGTAACATTTCTCTTGAGTTACTAAGAAATTCCCTGGATTTAGATCTGGGTCTTCTCCATTTATAAATTTGAGACCATACAGTCACATGCTGCAGTTTTTACCCTTGAACTTTTGAACATTTCATAAGAAGCAAAATACAGGCAGGGGTTATAGAAGTAGAAGTCGATAGCTACAAGCAAAATAGCCCATCAGGTGTGTGTTGGGGCCACGAATAATGAGTGAGGGAATGACTCACTCACAATGACTAAGGGAATCAATGGTGCATAAAGGCTTTGAAGTCACAAGAAATATCTTTGCTCAATGGGAGAGACAACACCTATAGAATGATCAAGAAGGAAATTTACTTACCTCCATGGCTCAACTGATATTCACTTTATCTGTCTCTCACTTGGAGTTCAGACATTTGCTTGAGAAGTGATTTCAGGGAGCACAGGGCATTTTTAGGGCAGTGAAAAAATTGTGTATAATATTATAATGGTAGATACATGAGATTATGCATTTGTAAAAATCCATAAAACTTTGCAAAATAAAATGTGTGGACCTAAAGTAAACCATGGATTTAGTTAATAATAATAATGTATCAATAATGTGCTATGGATTTTTACAAATATATCCCAGTAATGCAAGATGATAGGAATAGGAGAAATTGCCCCTAGATGTGGTGGAGAGTGAGTATATGGAGAGAACTTTCTGTGCAAATTTTCTATAAAACTAAAGGTGCTCTAAGAATTATTTATATTTTAAAATAACACACACACAAAAAGTTTTCCCAGCAATTTCTGCTTTTGTTTTTGCAGTGCTCCCATGTGTATTTCTTCATAGCATCTCTGAAGGGCAGAGTCAATGCTTTTTGGCTGGTGTTCTAGGTGACAAAGTTCTGGGGCAGTGAGAAGCCAGGTGTAAGTGAAGGCATCTGCATGGACTCAGAATGTCACCACCCTACAGATACTGAAATAAAAAAAATATTTTATCACAAAATATTTGATACTTTTCTTAATGAGAGTCCAAGAAGTATTTGAAGTTTTTCTTTGGAAACCTGGCTGTGTTTCTAGCCACTCTGTTCCTATCTCTATACATTCAAGTGCAAACACGTAAAAAAGCTCTTCTTTTAATCCTTCTGTCTGATGTTTTCTTAAACATAAGCCTCACTCATAACATTATAGTATGCCTTCATTTGGACTTCAGGCTATAATAACACCTTGAAAAACTATTTTTCAAGTTCCTAGTGCCTGGCATATTAATGAATATAAAATGGTAAATGGATAATAACTTGCAATAATTTCATGCAGTTTGTAGGTGCCTTTCATGGGTTCTCTCATTTAAGCCTAAACCAAAATGCCAGGAGACAATGAATAAAATTTGTTGACTATGGTGTTCTACATTATTTATATATATCTATATATATATATCTATATATATATAGATATATATATACACACACACACACATACATGTATCTTACATATATATGTGTGTATGTATGTTTGCATTCTTGTGATCTTATGTATGCATATCAATGCAGTGTAATAGAAAATAAATCAGCATTGCTAAGAAACAGGTCTAAACTTTGAATTCTGTCTCCCTTGTTTCCTAAATGCATGTCCTCTCTGAGTCTTGCTTTCTCCATTCTTAAATAGTGAAATTAACACTAGTTATCAACATGCATGGGGAACACATGAGGTAATGCAGAGAAGACACTTTATATATTGGCTGGTGCTTTGTTGATAATGTGTTTCTTTGCTTTCTCAAGATTAAAAATATGGATATATATATATTTATTATCGGATATAGTGTTTAGTATAATATTATATGCCTCTGGCTGTCTAAGATATAATATTTAAACTGAAACCCTCATGAGAAGTAGTGTCAGGTTTCAGAAAGATATGATCTGTTGAGCTAGAAGAAGAAGTTTGAGAAAACTGCGTATTACTAGTTGTGCCTTGTATCAATCCAGGCAACAAAATTCATCTTATTTGGTGATGGCAAAATTGAAATGTTAGAAGCACAGAATGGTACTGGCTTATATTCATAAGCTATTTTTAAAAATAGGATTTTGGATGCTACCCCTTTTCAGTAACTTTCATTTAGATTATCTTTGAATACCTAAAAAAAAAAAACAGTAATAGGTGTTATCTTTTATGAAGACCCATGAAAATTTGTAGAGACAACAACCCCAGTGTAGCTCCACCTATTCCTATAATGAGAGCTCTGGGCTTCCTGATCATAATCTAAATCTCCATCATTGAAGTTCAGCCTGCATTAGGGGCCAGGCAGAGGCTGCGCGGGCTCCATGGTCTGAGGCGAGTCTGAGCCTCTTTGCCTTCAAGGATGAGTGTCCTGCTGTCAAGAGGCTGGATGCTCTGATCAGTAAAGTTTGTGGAAAGCCACAGAATTTGGCTATAGCAGAATAAGAAATGCAAAGCAACTGCTCTTGGAGTCTCACAATAAGATATAAAATGTTCTACATGGAAATGAACTGGTATGGGGAATCCTTACTTTCCACCTTTTCGTAGATATGTCAAATCTCTGAGCAAATTTTTTTTCTTTGTTAGCCTAATCCCCACCATAAAAGAGAGAGAAAAAATTCGACCTCTTTCCAGAGTGAAGCATGTCAAATCCTTCATTGATTTTTTCAAAAGGTAAAACGTGGGTTATCAATGGATCCAGTGGAAACTTTTTGGTCAACAAATCAGCCACAAGTTTGGGGACAGAATCTTTACTTTTAAAGTCTAGAAAGAAGAAGACATCATTGGTAGATTCAGACAGTGTTAAATAGTAGAATTGGAGAGGAGGCTTTTCAAATAGAATTAAAATCAAAGTGTTTAAAATGAGCTATATTCCACATACTGCTATTACTGGGGTAAATAAGAATTTGTGTGCTTTATATCCTTTAGAACTGATTTTATTTTTTGTTGTTTTTTACTCCCCTTAAAATTGACCCTTTGATATCAACTCTTTCATAGAGAAATTCTGGTACAGATGATTATGCCCAAATTCAGGGAGCCAATTTCGCAGTTGTCTAAACTTGAGCAAAGAGTGCAGAAATAAACTATTGCTATAGATTTTGTCAGTTATACGGAATATCTCAATTCAGTTTACCGTCACCAGTATCTAAAGAATTTTTCTACAGGTCCTAGCTAGTTTATTGGGATATGAGAAATTGTGTCTTGAGAGATTCAATCTGTACTAGTTCTACACTAGTGGTTTGGAGACTAAAAATGCATCAGGATTTTAAACTTATCTTTGACCATATTGGTTTTCAAAACCTGGTGTTGTCATTTATAAAACAGAACAAATCCTGAGTTTAATAATAATTAATAATAATTATGCTTAACTACATACCACCAAATATTGCCTGTTTCCAGGCACGTCAAGTCAACAGCAACATAGGGTTCACAGAGAGGTTTTGGGAAGCTGGAGGCCCCCCTACAATGACACTTATTCCAAATGCCTCATGACCTCATGAGAGGGCCTCAAGCTGGAATGAAATTAATTTTAGTGTTGTAAAAATAGGTTTTCTGATAGTTTCTGTTCATGGTACACTCTAAAAATTCAGCCTGGATTTTGAGTGTATAGAAGACAGTTTTTGCCTTTGCTTCTCTGTTCTCCTCTTTGCGTACGTTAATAGCTGTGACATTAGGGAATATAGGGTAAGTGATTTTGGGTGGGAGAACTTGGGGATGTAATTGTGTGTGCATACTTTTTTTCTTAAAATGTATTAAAAAGACAAACATCATTACAAACATAGCTGAAGTCGGTTCCTCAGAAAAGGGCAATGTTTCATTATTATAAGAATCTTAGGCCATCTATGAGGTGGTTATTCATTCCTTATTTATTTATTTAGCAGGTAGTTTGAACCTTGTACTTAGATCAGGTGTTTTGATAAGGTGTTTTGAATGTGTTTCGTCAATTGCAACATCAAAATTTCCCTCTTGCCCAATTGAAGTACTTTTTTTTTTTAATATAGGGAACTTTATTTATTTATTTATTTATTACATATCCCTCCCCTTTCTGCTTGCTCTTGCTGTGTGTTCATTTTTTGTGTTCTTCTATGTCTGATTTGTCTCCCCCCGCTGTGGCGATGCACCGAGTCCGCTCACTGTGCAGGCGGCTTGCCCCGCTTGTGGTCGGCTCTGCTTCTGTTCCCGGGCGGCTTTTTGCTCCGTTCGCAGGTGGCTCGCCCTGCCCGTGGCGGCTTTTTGCCCCACCCATGGTGGCTTTGCCTTCTCAGGTGGTCTGCCCGCTCGGAGAGGTCCCCAGGAACCAAACCCGGGGCCTCCCATATGGTGTACTGGCGCCCTATCCACTAGGCTACAGCCAGCCCCTGAAGTACTTCTTTTTAATGGCTCTTTATTTTATTGTCTATCTCTAGATCATACATTTTGTACATGTTACTTTTATCTCCCAAAAATATATATTGGTTTTACTTTAAACTTCCAGTATTATTCTAGAATCTCAAAAGACAATCCTGAAGGCCTGTCCTCCTGTCAGATTTTTAGTATATCCTTAGAAAGAAAATGGTTTAAGATTCCACAGGAAAGTGTACTTCTTAACCCTTCAGGTTTGGAGTATGATTTAAAAGATCAGACATCCATAGACCCTGTGGTTATCAGACATTTGGTATCATCAAATAAATTCATGATCTAAGTCCACATGAGAATAGAGTAGAAAAAGAAATAGAAAAGGAACTCAAGGAAACAAACTTCCATCTTACAAAACTTGGATTCCCTTTGAACTTCAGTTGTTTGTGGCATATTAGATCAAGGCTGCAAAGTTCATTACACTTAGGGTTTTGTTTCACAGCACTAATGCTGTTTGATCTCACTGAGAGATCTCAGCTTGTCAGTAGGTTCTAGAGAATTCTGGTTAGGTGGGATGTAGCTGGAGAGATGGCAGCCATCACAATGGATGATATTTGTATTTGTTTGAAAGTAATATCATGAGCATTCCAAAGATGAAGTAAGCACTTCAAGACTGGAAATAGTGTTTTATTATAACACCAGTTAAAATAAACTCAGTGCTTACCCCTAGCCAGGTGGCACTATGCTAAGTATTTTACATGCTTGTAATAATATGTAATGCTTTTTATGCTTCTAATGATTTTGAGAAATGTATGCTCTTTAATGCTATTGTACATGCATATGATGCTATTAGATATGTTTGCACTAAATTTGTTTGGTAGGAAAATCTATCAATTCTTTTCAGGTTTCAGTCCCACACATGGATATTGGGTGTCCATTAAATGACAGGCTCTGTGCTATGTGTTGTGCAAATATCTAGTGATGCATTAAAATAGTAACTTTCTTTAGGGCACATTTTAAAAAAATAAATGATTTTTCCCCTATATTTGATCATTATTCCATTTGTTCAAAGTACTATATATAAAAAGAACTATACATTTATTAAAATGAAAAATTATTATAACATTTTTGTTACGTATGTGGGGGAAATAAAAATGTCACAGTTTGAGAATAGAATTTGTATTATTTATATTAAGTTTGAATTTTTTTACTAAAATATAATAAAAATATATTTATGATGACTTAACATTAAATAACCTCTAAAGGGGACTATGATGTGAGGCATATTTGCTTAGCTGAAGGAATGAAAATTTCCTTATTGGAGCAGTTTGATATTATTTATGAATTTTAAAAAAGATATTAATTATGTCTGTAAACTGCTCTGTTCCTCTGGGCATGATACCTTTTACTATATTAAATGCAAAGGTTTTATATTTACTTGATATATATACCTTCAAGAATATTGAATCTAGTAGGTGTGCAATAAATTTTATTGAATTTAAAAAAACTCATGAAATTGTTAATCTCCCTCTTTATTTTTATTTACATGTCCCAGAAATTGTTAAAGAATCAAAGCAAAATATTTTCACATACTTTGCACATTTTCTCCTCTGTCCTCTTCAACCGTGTTTCTGTTGTTTCCACAATGCTCTTTCAACTCTCATGTCATCTGCCCACCTCTACTCTGGGTCTGTGGAAATAGTTGTTTACATAGCCCATAATTTAGTGCCAGAATATGTTTATGTGTAAATATATAACTTAAATGTTTAATGAATTTATTTGCTGAGTTTGACTTAAAGAGAGGCCACATTTGAGCAACAAGGAGGCTGTCAGGAGGTAATTCTTAGGCAATACATAATACTTGTTGATTGAGATGGTTCGGTGGCGCAAACAAAGAGGTGTCAGACAGGTTGATGAGATGCACAGTGGGCTGTAGCCCACTCAGGCATACACAGCACCGAGTAGCTGCTTACTTAGCCTTTTTATTGGGGTTCCAGCTATAATTAACTTTTGTGTATCTAAGCATGAATTTTTGTCACCTAAACTAAATTAAGGTTCTTGTTTTTATTAGCATACTTCCTTTTAATCCTAACATTCTATTCTGCTCCCAGCTCTATCTTAAATCAGTTACATTCTGTGCTTGTTTAGTACAAAGAACTGTTTTCAGTTCCCAGATCTTAGTTCAAGGAACTGTTTTCAGTTCCAAGACCTTGTCCCTGTTTTCGGGTTCAGCACACACACCCTTCATCTTCCTTTTTCTGCCTTCAAATACTAGGCTAAGTTTCAATTTCACAAGGAAAGATTCATAAGTGAAAGCACAATATCAAGGACCTAGTGCACTGGTCTGTCTTCACTCGCCAGACACTGCCCGTGTACTCCAAAGATTCATTCCACTCTATTAGAGAATGTAGCATGACTCCCCAGGAGGGGAATTCAACATTATTTTGACTACTGTGTGGGTCTCCACCCATTGAAGCAACACTCCACGACCACAC
>PVKH010019910.1:0-14726 GCA_004027955.1 Chaetophractus vellerosus | reverse complement strand
GGGCAAGCTGCCCGCAAGTGGGCAAGGCCGCCGCTCACCAGTGAGCTGACTCGGCACGTCGCCGCAATGGAGGGAGACAAAGCAGACACAGAAGAACACAAAAATGAACACAGCAAGAGCAAGCAGAAGGGGGAGGGGGATATGTAACAACAACAAAATAAATAAATAAATAAATAAATAAATAAATAAATAAATAAATAAATAATTAAAAAAAAAACAAGAGTTTAAAAAAAAAAGACGAAATTAAGCATTTGGGTAATTCTGAACAGAGCCAAAGTATCCTTCAGTTTGCCCTTAGAATGAAGCAGGGACTTGCTTTTGAGAGTAAACCCTAAACTAGCTGGGTGCACTTATAGGTCTAAATCTTACATCTCTATTAAAGGTAACTCAAATAAGTGAGGAACTGATATAAACAGTAATCCGAGAGGTAAGGGGAGAAAAAGAGGCTTTTGATTATAGTCACATTCATTCAGGGGATTCATACCTGGCAAAAAGTAGCCTATCTCTGTTCACAACAACGGAGGCCCCTAGGAGAATATAATGTACAGAATCCACAGGAAGAATTTGGTCATACTTTTAAAACAGTTTGGTTTTGAAAAATCCACCTTCCCTAAAGAGAAAAACACCTTGAGAACCAATTAGTGATATGAAGGGCCAGGAGAAAAAGAGTGTGCTCCAGTAGGAAGATTATTTCGTTGATTTCACGTAAAATCCTAGGACCAGATGCTAAGGTGGTTGTTCCCAGTGCTTATCTCCCCCTTGCCTGGGGGACACTGCAATCTGCTACATTTGTATTTTCTGAACAGCCACAGGAACAAAGTCTCAAAACAATTTTTGTAAGGCATAATCCTGAATCACAGAACAGGTGGCAACTTTCTGAGCAGTAACAGTGGGTCATTCCAACAGCAGGAGGAAAATAGAAAATCACTCCTCCCTTAGGTAATCAGATTTCTTCCCGGCAAAGCTCAAGCCTTCACCCCTTTACACTGCAAAAGGTAAACAAGACAAATGGATACTAAACATTCACAACAAGGCTAAATCCATGATTGATGCCTCTTACTGTTTAACAAAGATCAGCTATAAATATGCTGTCCAGTGGTTTTTAATGGTGTGATTGTCTGACTCAGCAGACCAGTGTTAGGAAACAAATTTACATAAACGGAAAGTGAAATCTTTCTGCAAGAAACAGGACTGCTAGAAACTGCTTAGGTAAGGAGATGCTCACTTATACAAACATGTATATACATATTAAACCTCCCCACCAATATCTCCTTGAGTTTAAGTTATTGCCCATTAAGAAAACCTAAGATGTTTGCTTTTAATTTCCAAAAAGTCATCTCAGTTTCAATTTTACCTGGAATAAAAATTCTACAAAAAGAGCTGTCATTCATTAGGCATAGGATGACTAATAGGCAAGCTGGTACCCACAAACATGACCAAGGGCTCATCTGTACACATATCACACATGTTTAGCTGCCTTGGTTAAGGATGATACGCATGACACAAAACCACCACCTTCTGTCAGGGAACATGAATGGATAATATGGAAGAGCTTTAATTGTACTGCAGTGTAGCACAGGCTCTGGAGTAAGACTTGTCTGGGTTCAAATCTTGGCTTAACCATTTCCTGGCTATGTATCACCGGAGAGGCACTGATCACTGTAAGCTGCAGTTTTCCCTTTGATAAATGGCATGATAATAGTATTGCAACGTGAATGTGAAGAATAAGCTATGTAAAACACTTACCGTGCTGGCCAGCATATCCTAAGCACTCTATAATTGTTAATTTTTGTTGTTAATTATGACTATTATTTCCCATTGGCTCTTGATTCTATATTTCTGAGCCAGAATGGGGAGTGTGTTAGATTGAATGATTGGCCCCAATTCTTTGCCCTTCTCTGTACTCCACCCTTCCCCAACCCTGCACCTTGGCTTCAGCCATGTGACTTGCTCTGACAATGGTGTGTGTGTATGGAAGTGACTCAGTGTGCCAGTTCCGAGACCAGGCCTTAGGAGGCTTCGTCCCATTCTCTGGTCCTCTGACACTTCACCTTGGCTAAGCCCTGGTCCAAGCAGTGTGTAAAATGTGTGCAGCGGTCTCGGATCAGTAGACCAGAATTGTGATTCACAGCTGCTCCAGCCTGAATCAGAGCTTCCCGAGTTGCCCTGCAGGGCCGTGCGGGAAATAAAGGCTTATTGATGAGAGCTACTCAAATGTTGTGATTATTATGCAAGAAGAACTAATTGATCCAAGGAGCAAAATTAAGGAGTTGCCTATCCACTGCACATTCCTTATTTTCCAGGGAAAAGTACATTACTTTAGTGTCTAGGTCTGAAACAAGCGGAATGGTAAGGACAAGGAGACAAATACTTCAATAAAGCCAGAATTCTAGGAACCGGGATACTCCTATAAAGTTTAACTTGACCTTCCTGGCTTTTGCTTGGGAGAGGGCATATAATATTAATACAAAATTATTTAAAAATAGCCAGTGCTCATTGTAGGTTTATTATAGGCACCACTGTATTAAGCACTTTGAACGTATTCTTTCAGCTCTCACAACAGCCCCAGGATATAGGTACTACTAATTTCATTCATTGTACAAATGAGGGAACAGGCATATTAAGGATAGTAACTTGCTTACATTCACAGAGTTAGAGAGTAGCTAAGGCAGGATTCACATTCAAAAAGTCATATTCTAGGGCAGGAGATGATGGTGATGGGGAGAGCTGCAAACGTGTATTTCTCAGTCTGAAATCACTTTACTGCTTTAATCACTTTGTATTTATTAATTGATTTAATCCTTACCACTCTATGGATTAGATATTATTTATTATTTCCATTGTGCAGATGAGGAAATGGAGGCTCAGGAGGTTAAGTTCCTTGCCCAAGTCTACACACAGGTAGCAAGTGCTGGAGTTGGATTTGAATATAGACAATCTAGTTCCAAAGTCTGGGCCTTAATTATTACACTATGTTAATAATGACCACACTGTCCACTCCATGTAAAAGGGTTGAACCATGCTTCTCTCTTTTCCTGGAAATGTATAAGGCTATCCAAGTATTCAAAGGAAAATATACATTCCCGGCACCATGGTTATCTTCACATGTATAAACTGTGATAAATGGCCTTTAATTTGCACTCCAATCACTCTCAGGCTCCGCTGCACTTTCATTCTTGCAAGCACAATTTTCTTATTTGCTGCCTTTATGCTTACTTGTTTTCAGTGTCCTTTCTTCTGATTGTGTATTTTTAAGTTCAACTCTGTCAGGCTACAAACTCAGAGGAATTCTAACAGAATAATAAAAGGAATGCAAAAAAGAATGTTACTCATAACAGGTTTCTAGAACTCTCTCTAAGAAATAAAAACGCCCACTTAAGATATGAAAACCTTGTTGCCCAGGTCTGTTCACACATTTATTTCCTGCTTCTAAAGTCCTCGGCTAATTCCTACTTCCAGTCCCCAAGACCAGTGGGCAGGTCTCTAAATAGCTTCGTGCTGCTGTGCACACACCTTTCCTGCTCACCTTAAACGCAGCACCTCCGTGGATGATGGATTTGATAAAAATCCCCAAGTCTGTTCCAGTGTCTCGGGATTTGTTCCCTTTCAAGCTCACGCCAAGACCTGCCGAGCCTGAATCATTTAGGGGGATCTCGAAGGTGAGTTGCTCCGTCGTCTCCAGGGAGAGGGCGTAACAGTCAGGTTCTCCTTTCTGTGGGGGATGATGCACGTGGAGAGAGAGAAGGGCAGGAGGTAGATTAACATTTTACACTCTCAGATTGCCAAACACACATCCAGTCGGCAAGGAGGGTGATTGCACCGCTGACAGCTGTAAGGCTACAAAAGCTCGTGTTCTTTCTCTGCAAGGGGCCACCACCACTTCCATGGAAAGGGAGGAGAGTTCTCAGGAAATGATATATGGTGATGGTCAACAGAGAAGATCATTTGGCAAGGCAGAGTCATGTAATCTGAAACATCACACAGACATTTGGAAATTCAGTAGAACATCCTCAATAATTAAGAAGGCTAGACTTCGGGCTTAGGGAATCTTAGGTACCAGAAAGGACCTTATAGATAATGTAGTCTCAACACTTTCATTTTATAGCTGAAGAAACAGAGCTTAATGTAGAAACATGTTAAATATGTCAAGGAAATATATGTCTTACATAATTCAAGACATATCACCACGTAGGCAACATTTTTGGTATAGACTGTCAATTGAAAAGAGAGTACTGAAAAAAATATATTCTTTTAAAGTTAGAGAAATGTGATTTATAATGGATAACAGTGAATTCAATTTCAGTTGGGCAAAAATCATATCAAACCTACTTATTTGGGGAGTAGAACTCATTTGTACTCAATTTTTCAAGCTAAATAAAAATTAAACACAATATTCATGTACTCTTTTAAAATGATACCTAGCCGCAAGCATAGTTATTCTAACCCCTGCCCCCCACCCCCCAAAAAACAGTATGGTGACAAAAGGTTCATTATTTAGGATCCAGGTCTCCAGGGAGAAGAATGTGCTTAATATTTGATCCCTACTTTAAAAAAAATATGTGGCTGTAGAAATAGAAAAGTACTGGCCACACGGTAATCTCTATAGGCATCCCTCTCAAGTTTGTAGAAATGTGAAACTCTGCCATAGGGTTTAATTGAAAAACTTGAAAATGAGATATCCCAGGAAACCATCAACTCATTCTAGGTCAGTAGTTCCTTCCTCTCTATAATTATGTCTAGGGACTCTCATCTTAAGGTCACTTGGAGGGGATTCTTATATAAAATTACATATTTAAAAAATTACTGTGAATGTATGAATGTCAGTCACAAAATAACAACTATAAAATCAGAAGTAGCAAAGGACCTATAATTAGAACAGGATTACGGGGTCTGATCATAGCCAGTCCACTGGCTATGTGACATGGCATTCTAACCCTACCAAAATAAAGAAATGCTATGTCTAACTTTTAAAGGAATAGTTCCTCCACTTCATTTTATTGTAAATGAAGTAAGCTGCAAAGATTCTGACAGTAGGTTGCTTCAAATAAATTAAAATTTATTGTTAAATTTAATAAACCTATTACAGGTTAGCTCTTTCAACCAACTCATATTATCTAAGAAATAGTTCCCGGTGATTCAAACTATTTTTTCCAGTGGCATGCCAGAATTAAATACCAAATGTAAACTATTAGCCTTCCTCTTTGTCCTTCAAAATGCCCAATTTAGAATCCATAGCATTTCATAATCATTTATGTTTCTAGGTCTCTTTGGGATTTGGTTAATTTCAGTCTAATAAATTTCCACTGAATTAAAGTGTGAATTAAAGAGCAGCTGTTCTTACCTTAGGTTTGTGAATATCATTTTAAGAAAAAAAACTAGAAAGCTTCCCTGGCCGTTCATCTATCATAGACAAAGGGACACAGGGACTAGTTTTGTCTGAGTTAGGTCTTCAAACTATTTTATTCTATAATTGAATTGGTTTCCTTTTAGCAATTGTGTTTAATTCTTAATAAGATCAATAATCACTACTTGCACTAACACCTATCACTACATAGGTAGCAGAAACAAAACAGAGATGACGTGGCATTGAGGTTATCTTTTGAATTGACACAATTTAAGCCCCTGCCATCTGAGAGCCAAAAATACAACAAAAAACAATAAACTATTGGCCCTGTTCTAAATACTTTACACATATTAATATGCTAACTCTTCACAACAATCCTATGGGGTTTATTATCATGCCCATCTCATGGATGAGGAAACCGAGGTACACAGCAGATAAGTGCCATGCTTAGAGACCTCAAGACTTGTTAACTTGTGGAGCCCAAGCAGTGTGCCTCCCATGTTAGGCTCTTAAACTGCTAAACTATAGTGTGTCCTTGTGTCCCAACTTCTGTGAACCACCAAAACTTGACCTGGTCATAAGAAATTCCAAGATAGCTTTCTACATTGACAGTAAGACATTATCCAATTTTATATTCTCCACCCAACTCCAGTAATATTTTATATCTTATGCTGTCCCAGGCTCAGGCCGTAATTAGTGGTCTCTAATAATAGCAAACTTCCCAATGATGAAGGAAGCCATTACAGTAGTTAACACAGCTGTTTCCTCTCTTAGAAATAAATGTCCCTTAACCTAATGTATAAAAAAATCAATATGCTGAATGGTTCCTTCCAATAATCTTGGTTCGACCAGCGACTGAAAATTAAACTCAAATCTTGCAGACATTTTGCAGCAGGATGGTAAGAGGTATAAAGTACACTTAGTGCCCCAAATGCAGGTCTTTATTTATATGATCAGTCCAAAGGTAGTGGCACATCCAGACCTCAGACCCTCCTTGGTTTCCTGTCTTTCAGAGAAGAGCTCCTCCTACAATCTGTTGGCAGTCTCCCTTGCTTTTTTTACCCACAGATACTCAAAGGAACAAAAAATTCAGAGATGACACTTGTGTAGTAAGGGAAACTTCATGGATTTCATTTATATTATTTTCATTATTTTTTAAGTTTTGCCAGTAGAGGCCATTTTCTAGATGCAAATTTCCTCACTTCCTACAGCCATGGCCGGGGTGGCTGCTCAAATGCCCTGACTGCACCTGTCTCGGCACACTGCCCCAGCACCTGCCCCAGCCCAGGCGTACAGCATTCCCAAGTCAAGCACAATTGACATTTGGGGTTTGGTATTTCCTTCCTGTGTGGACATGTCCTCTGCATTATTGGATATTTAGCTCCTAAAATACAGACTCATATCACCAACTTGGTAGAGGGCAACTCCATCAGGATTTCTACCTTGAAAATATCACAGCCAAATAAATAATCCCTTAAACTTGCTCCTTCTGAATTCTCTCCCAGGAAAGTAAATGGCAGCTCTATACTTCCAGATGTGCAAGCCAGAGACTTCATCATCGCCGATTCCCTGCTTGTCTCCCATTCCACATCCAGCCTATCAGCAAATCCTGTTAATTCTACCTTAAAAGTACATCCAGGATCCTACCACTCTAATCATCTCCACCACTGCTTCTCATCCGACACTATTTACAATAGCCTCCTCTGTATCCTTTCTTGCACGTTTTCCTTTTGAGGCTATTTCTCAACGAAGCAGCTAGAATGGTCCTGTTAAAACAAATGCTCAAAATCTTCTAGTGACGCCCCACCTCACTGAGAGAAAAAGGCCAAAGTCTTTGCAAGGTCTTACAACCGCTCTGTAACCTGCCCCACCCCCAACCTTCTCCTCTCTGACCTCACCTCCTGCTCCTCGCTTTGCACTGCCACCCTGGCCTTCTCGCTCTGCTTCATCATGATCTACACACCTCTGCCCCACGTGCTTTACTTCCTCCCTCTGTTTTGAATAATCTTCCCCTAAATTCTTGAAGATCTTGTTCCCTCACTTCCTTCAATTCTCTGTCAAGTGTCAACTTATCAATGAGGTCTTCCCTGACCATCTATTTAAATTTGCATTAATGTCCTCCTGCCTCTAAACTGCCAAAGTCCATTATCCTGCTTTGTTTTTCTCCACGGCACTCACTGCACACGGTATCTATGTTGGCTTATTTTTCATAATGTTTCTTAAATGCAGAGAGTTCTATATTGTTCTGGGGTTTTTCTTTCCTGCCAAGGTATTGCTGGTACTTAAACAGTGCCAGTCACGAAAACTGGCACTAAATACATATTTTTAATGAATATGTATATATTTACATATGAGTGCATATCCAACAATATGTATATTATGTATCTGTCAATATATATTGATGGGTTTGTATATACCTAAATATATATATATATATATGCAAATTAATAAATTGCTGGCACTACATTTGACTCTTACTATTCCAGATTTCATTTACTGAGATGTCAAAAAAATAATTTTTACATTAAAAATAACTATAAAAGCACAAAGTATCACAGTTGTAAGGAACCACAGAAGCAACACAGTCCAATTTCCCTTTTGATGCCATATTCCCTGCTTCCAGGAGAGATTATAACCCTGCTCTGAGTTGACACTGAGTCCTCAGTGAAGGCTTTCAGATATGCCATAGCTCCTAATTTTTGATGGTCACTGGCCTGTTTACAGTTTTAAATTACCTCATATACCTCAAATCACAAGTGAACACTGCACGCAACAATATTCATGGTATATTTCATCAAATTTGGGAAGCACTGTGATCATGTACCCAAAGCGACATACATACATGCATGCATGCATGTTTGTCAGTGCTAATGCAATGTAGATAAGTGCTTAAGTAGGACTCTATCCGTTCATCCATCTATTCATGTATATACATACATGTACACAAACACATATATAAACAAGAGTTTCATCAGACAATACTTTACCAAAAGGACAATGCATTCTAGTATTTTCTATGCTATTTTATTTTATTTTTCATTCAGTCACAACCCACTAAATTCATATCATGAATAATGGGCTATTATTTGCAGTTTGGAAAATAGTGCTATGAGACACACACATACATATATACAGGCATTTTTTTATTTAAAAAATCAAATGCAAAACCAAATTTTGCATGTTAATTGCCTTTTGTAAAAAATTATTTTTTTATTAGAGAAGTTGTAGGTTTCCAGAAAAATCATGAATAAAATATAGAGTTTCTATATATCCCTCACATCACAGAGTTTTCCCTATTATTAACACGTTGTATTACTGCAGTTCCTGTTATAATTGATGGAACAGTATTATTATAATATACTATTAACCATAGTCCATAGTTTACACTTACGACTCACTGTTTATGTTGCCAGTCCTATGTTGGATTTTTTTTCTAATTTTCAAGTAACATATTTACAACCTAAAATTTCCCTCTTTTAACCACATTCATATATAATTTAGCGGTGTTAATTATACTCACAATGTTGTACTACCATCACCACCACCCAGTACCAAAACTTTTCCATCACCCCAAACAGAAACTCTCCACCAATTAAACATTAACTCCCCTTTCCCTCTCCCCACCCCAGCTCCTGGTAACCTGTATTATTTTAGTTTATTATTATGAATTTGCTTATTCTAATTATTTCATATCAGTGAGATCATATAATATTTTTCTGTGTCTGGCTTATTTCACTCAACATGATGTCTTCAATATTATTCTGTGCTGTAGCATGCACCAGAACTTCATTCTGAATAATACTCCATTGTAGGTATATACAACAGGGTTTTTCACCCATTCATCTGTCAATGGACACTTGGGTGGCTTCCATCTTTTGATAATTGGGAATAATGCAGCTAAGAGCATCAGCGTACAAATATCTGCTTGAGTCCCTGCTTTCAAATCTTTTAAATATATACCCAGAAGTAGGACTGCTGCATCATATGATAATTCAACACTTTGCTCTCTGAGGAACCACCAGACTGCTTTCCACAGCAGCTGTGCCATTTTACACTCTCACCAACAATGAATGCATGTTCCTAGTCTCTCTCACACTTATTTTCTGTTTTATTTTTTAAATAGAAGCTATTCTAGTGAGGGTGAAATAGTATTGCCATTTATCTCATAATTTTGAATTTTTATAAGCCATCTTTAATAACTTATCCAGCCCTAGTCTGAACACTTTCTTGTCTTTCATACAAACTTTAAGTTCCCAGGCTGTGGTCCTATTATCATACTAATTATATATATTTTTCCTTCTCCCTCCCATTCATTTACTTCTCTTCCCATTTCCCCATTCTCTCATTTTGTTCTCTGTAATGCCACTTCTCTTCCAAGCATAATGAATAACTTGTCACAGTTGGAATAGAGGTAGAAGACTGGCCCATTCTGGCCTGAGTGATGAGTTGCTCTGCACAAACCATCCTCATTGAACAAATCTTTATCAAGCACCTACTATGTGCTACACACTCATGCGAAACACCAGTCTCAATAGAACGCAATTAGCAAAAAGAGCTTATTGAACAATGTGGGAAGGCCCTTTTGTTTCTTTCACAGTATTATCTAGAAAGGAAGGAATAAGGTTAAAGAATAGGAAAGAAGAATATGCCCTATGTAGTAGGATATTATTAGCTATTCTAACCATTTTATAAAACAAAAATATCAAAAGTAATTACTTGGAGTGGGAGGAAGGAAGAAGGGCAGAAGATGGATAACGAGGGAGGCATCCATATTATTAGCTTGAGAGTGTTCCAAATGGGGCCGTCTCTGGAATCACAAATGTTCTTGTATCGCAAAGCAGCACTTGATTCACGCATGCAAGTGGTAATAACCCAGCCTTTCAAAGCCCAGGGGAGTCTACCAGTCCACAGAGCCAGTGTTCAATTTCCCAGAAGCCCAGGTCAGCCCTGAAAGCATCCATGGTGAACCTTTTACGGCCCTCATTTCATTAAAGCCTGTGCTCTAGGCTCAGCACAAGCAGGCACTGGATGTCTTTGCCTTGCCTCCCAAATGTGTAATTAGCCTGTGTTGTGAGTAGCTTACGTTATGCAAGAGTTATGTTTCACATGCAATCATTTTGTCAATTACCAAAAGTCAAACAAAAGGGCTTTAAGGAAAAAAAATGAATGTGATTTTTTTTTTTTTTTTGTATAAAGCAAAAGCCATACCTGGCAATCCTGCCAGGATATTTTATAAGTGTAACCATTGTTAACTTTTGTCTAAGTAAATTCTAAGGAATTTAAGGTGATGAAACTTTTGTTACAGCTAAATAAATTTTCACAACAATGAAAGGATAAGACACCTGGAAGACACTTAACTTTCTGAAATTTTTTAATCTTCTAAAAAAGCACTAGGTAGCTATTATAATCATGAAAGGTTTTTGGCCAATGGGATTACATAAAATTCAGAATGTGATTCCTAGAGTAGGAATCAGAGGCTCATTCCAACAGTAGGGGGACATTTTATTTTAGATTGTGCTTTTCAGAGTGTAAAGAAAAGAAAAAGATGAGGCCCATACCAAGGTAAATGGTGATTTAAGGATGATCATTTTAATAAATAATAAAGGATTTTCCCCTTCTGCTGCTAATATATAAATGCAATCTGCAGAACTCTTTGTGATTTAAAAGTAGGCAGATTATTTTTTAAAGTATTTTGCCCTTTGGCCAATATAGGCAAATCTCAAAAAAGAATCAGAGACCAAAATGCTGAACACTTTTTCAAAGTCTTTTGAATTATACTCTAGATTGTTGACATTTAATCCACAGCTCAATATTATCTATCAATCATTTAAAAAAGAAAAATGTAAGTTAATGTTGTGATAAGTAGGAAAAAAGTTTCAGAGACCAAAATGTAAGCAACCCTGATATTAACTTGTTATGGAAGAACATTTTTGGAATGTATATTCTTCCAGTTAGCTCAATAAAGTCAATATTTTAAATACATCTCCTTATGTGGTCTCCCTAAGTGCATACTGTTTCATTTTTAAATAATTTTAACAAAATATCGGGAAGAAGAAAATTCTACAAAATACTTGCAATGGAAACACTAATCTTTTTTCATGTTTAAAAATATATATATTTATTTTTTCAGTATCCATACCCCCAAAATGGGGTGGAGGAAAGAAACTTCTGAAGCAAGAGCTGATCTCTTACTGCATTTATCAAAAAACTATTTTAAGTAAAGAATTAATCTAAAACCAGAAAACAAATGTCAAAAATAACCATTTTTATTGACTTCTCAGTATAAAAGCACCTTAATGTAATACTAAGTCAGAGATTAAAACTAACAAAAGTAAAGAAATTCAGAGTTAAGATTTCTTTAAGCCCCCCTTGCCAATAATAGATATATTTGAAAGATTAGCAAATTTAACAGTTTAGTGACACTGGCAATTTTTGTTCCTTCTCAAATAAGATGAAATAAATGATATATTTTGTGTCATCAGATGTAATATGAATTAATATTTTATATTCCAGACAGCATAGCTTTTTAGAAAACTAGCACTTATTTTAATATTGAGGAACATTAGGGTTTATTTTTTTTGTTTTGCTTTTATTCCCTCCTATTAGAAGTGGATTAGAGAAACCTGATTTAAAATGTCTTGAGTATTTTACATGCACTAATTCTGTGATTAAAATTCATGAACTCATGCTTGTATATGAACATAAGATTCAAGAACAAACAATATGATTGTAATAATTTAATGATCCACAAATGAAGCATAATGGACCTGACCTCAGGAGAAGTAGACCCATATGGGGAGCTGAGTTCTTAGGTGAAATACTTCCAATGTCTTTGCCATCACAAATACTTGCATGCCAGGTCATCTGCACTTAAATCCTTTAAAAAACAACGCAACGATCAAGGACAGAAGCTAAACATATACAAAAAATTATGCACCTCAGTGAGCTGGGCATGCCGGTTCTGGGGCCCTCCCCGCCCACAATGAAGCAGGGGTAGCTCTGAGTGATGCCATCACGGCCAGTCCACAGGTTGTCTCAGTGCTTCCTGCGGCAGTCTGGCCCAAGGCTGTGGCCAGTAAGGCCTTCAGAATCCAACTAAGCCAATCAAAGAGGTGCCTTCTAAGACTTGCATCAGTCTCAGGTTGAAGACACAGGTTCACAGTTATTGCCTGGGAGGAGGGGGATGAGTGTTTCTATCATGAAAAATTCTGGGGAGATTTATTTTAAGACTTCTCAGAGCCTTTAAAAGGTGATTACATATTTAGGAAAAGTGTTCTTGAGAATACACTTAAAGAAATGTTGTATTAGAGAACACCAGGAAAGACGGTTATTAAGGAGCGGAGCAGAGGACAGAGAAAGCTTCACAGGGAAATCTTGTGGGTCATGAACAAGGCCCTAGAGCTGCCACAGAGCTTCATGGCTAAACCTTCCATTTCCATTATTTCTGCATCACACTTTTGTGTATGTAACAAATTTCACAATTAGAATCAACAATAAAAGAGTATCACAGAAGGAAAGCACAGTTTCATGTTAGGCTTCAAAAATGCAGAACAGTACGTTTATTCTGAAGCTTTTAGAATGAAGGAGTCCTTATTCCATAAAAGAGAATAAATGACATTTAGTCTCCCCTATGAGAAGTTGCATTCTTTTCAGTTTTGAACTGGGAAGTTTCTGTACATAAAGAGCTAAATTACTGTTTTAGAAAGTTCTATAGTCACAGAACAAAATCTTCAACAAATACAGCAGAAGTATAAGAACATTCTACATAATAATCTCTATCCTAGCATATTTGCCTTTATTTAGGGTGCCATGACTCTCTCAGTAAAGATAAAATGGTTTCCTTCAAAGACCAAGTGTCAATCACCTTCGCTTACCCTAGAGGAACCAAGAAAAAAATTTAAGGCCAAGAGAGAAAAATTTATTAAATTAGGTTACAATGTAGTACCAGTGCTGCCACAGCCATGAGGAAATATTTTCATCCTGGAGGAAAAGGGGGAGCTTATTTATTTATTTAGGATAAAGTTTATAAGAAAATTAAATGATAAAAAATAACCATTTTAATTACACCACTTTCTCTGATTTGAGTTTCATCTAATGTGATTCCAGCGAGAAAGCACCCCCTTTAGTAAGCTATTAATGATAAATAACTCTAAACTCTAAACAGAGATAGAGAAATGTCAGTGGATCACGTTTTAGTTTCCGGGCTGCTAAAACAAATACCATGCGTTGGGTTGACTTAAACAACAGGGATTTATTGGCTCACGGTTTTGAGGCTAGAAGAAGTCCAAAGTCAAGGTGTCATCAAGGCGATGCTTTCTCCCAGAAGACTGCGGAGCTCTGCCGCTGGCTGCAGGCAATCCTTGTTTCTTGGTCTTCTGTCACATGGCAATGCACATGGCACTCTCTCCTGGCCTCTCTGGGTTCTGTTGACTCCCAGCCCCTTCCTGAGGCTCTTTCTTCCTCTGTGGCATTCCCTATAAGGCTTTCAATAATAGGGTCAAGACCCATCCTGATTTATTTGGGCCACACCGTAACTGAAGTAACCTCATCAAAAGGTCCTATTTAAAATGGATTCACACCCACAGGAATGGATTAATTTTAAGAACATGTTTGTCTGGGGTAAATAGTTTCAAGGCACCATAGGAATAATCATTTAAAATTCACTGTACAAAATAATATTTAAAAAAAAACAAAATAAAATTCACTGTACATGTTTACTATAGTAATGAAAATATTCTTTCCATATATATATATAACATATCACATTATGTTGTAGATAATGACATATAATTTATCTTTTATCTTAATAATTAAATCAACTACTGTTAAAATTTCCAGATAAAACTGGCTCTAAAATAAGAAGTCATTTAGAAATCTATGGAGTATGAAACTCATCAAAATTAAAATGCAGATATATCTTCCTATCCTTATATAAGAAATAATTTGAAGGGAAAAAATAAATCTCCTTAATTTATGCAAAAAAAATAACTGGATTTATCAGCTGGCCATTGGGGGAAAAAAAATGCTACCCAACAGACCATCCCCCAGCTGATGTCTGTATAAAAAATATTTCTTTCTGGCTCACATATCTGCAGGTTTGCTAGGATTTGGCAGGTCTCAGCTGGGCTAAGGTAGGCTTGCCTTCAAGCTGTGGATTTGGTATATGTCTGTTCCACACTAACTCTCATCCTCTTTAGATGACTGGATTCCTGAAATATGTTTCTTGCATGTTGAGAAACCAGAACACAGAATTGAAAATACCTTTTAAATCTTTGCTTATATAACGTTTCCCTGGCCAAATACAGTCACAGGTCCACATGCAAGGATGGAGGCCAAGATAAGAGTATGGACATATAATGCTACTATTTGAGAGTGAAGAATT
>PVKH010019909.1:0-14724 GCA_004027955.1 Chaetophractus vellerosus | reverse complement strand
CAGGCGCGACTTTCCCCGCTTGTGGGCGGTCTCTGCGTCCGTTCACGGCCGGCTTTCAGTTCGCGGGTGGCTGGCTGCGCTCCATCCGCGGGCGACCTGCCCTGCCCGTGGCAGCTCTTGCCCTGTCCATGGCAGCTTCTTGCCCTGCCCACGGTGGCTCCGGCCCGCCCATGGCGGCTTGCCATTCTCAAGGCGGTCTGCCCGCTAGGAGAGGTCCCCGGGAAACGAACCCGGGGCCTCCCATGTGGTATGCCGGCACCCTATCCACTGGGCTATCGAGCCGGCCCCAATTAGAGGGTTTAAATATCTTGTCCAAAGTAATACAACCCAGATGAAATAATAGTGACTTAAGTCTAGATCTGCAAGGCTCCAAAGTCAGTTCTTAAAACTAAATCTACTCAGTCTGAGATGATAGAAATTTTGAACTTTTTTTTTTGTTTAAAGATGTATTTATTTTATTACATATCTCCCCTTCCCCCCCGCTGCGGCGACACACCGAGACTGGTCACTGCGCAGGCGCGGCTTTCCCCGCTTGTGGGCAGCTTCTGCTTCCATTCACAGCCGGCTTTCAGTTCGCGGGTGGCTGGCTGCGCTCCATTTGCGGGCTACCTGCCCTGCCCGTGGTGGCTTTTGCCCTCTCCGTGGCAGTTTTTTGCCCTGCCCACGGCGGCTCTGGCCCACCCATGGCGGCTTGCCATTCTCAAGGCGGTCTGCCCGCTAGGAGAGGTCCCCGGGAATCGAACCCGGGGCCTCCCATGTGGTATGCCAGCGCCCTATCCACTGGGCTATCGAGCCGGCCCCTAAACTTTAACACCTAAATAAAATTTAGGCATTTTTAGGGGTAATCTTTGAAAAACATACAGTACTTTCTTTCTTTACTAATCAGAATGTTGATGTCACTCAAATCCTCTCTGTCCTTCAGAAATTCTGGCAGACATTGTTCTGGATTGTGATCCTAGTTGTAGCTAGGAAGGAATCACAGTGCTCATGTGGTTTCCATGGCATTACCCCCAACTTCCAGGCCCTTTGGCTTCTTTTCTGCTGTCTGTAATTCTGCAATCTCAGTGCTACCCTCTTTATTGCTGGCAGTCCTCAAAAAAACTAAGCCTCATCTTTTCTGATGATTCTAGATTAAGATGCTCTAGAGCTATTGTGCTACTTTCCCCACCATGAGGGCCTCAGACTGTTGGTTTTATAATAGATTTTCTGCATTCATATGTTTCTTATTCTCCATCTTGAAACACTTACATAACGAGCTGGATGAATCTCAAGACTTGTTTACTAAGTAAAAATAGATAGATTCTGAGTAAAGGCCAACGGCCACCTTCTTGTGCATGTGCTTTGTGGTTATTTTTTTCTTCCAGCTTTGTTTTGAATGACTGGGATGGCCAAAAGTTAATTACTTCCTAAGTGAGTATTACTCTATTTTTCATTTCATTTCTTTTTATTTTAAAAAATGAACACATTCTTTCTTATTTCATTCCTGGTTAACTCGAACAACCTTCTAACTATTCTTCCTGATGATAGTTCCTTCTTCTCCAGCCAAGCCCCTCCAAGGCTACCTGACAAGCATTTCCAAATCGCTGCTAACGTTATGTTATAAACTGATGATGGCTTATAGCCTATCTTCATTAAACAATCTGAGAACTTTTTATGAGCTTAAATATTGATTGTTTAAATAAACCAAGCTTGAATGCTTAGAATGAAGAATTGGCTAAAGTGGGGCTTTGGCGATTAAAAATTTCTAAATAGGTTTGGGATGACTGTACCACCAATCCTGATTTTCACTAAATTACATCCAAATGTGAAAATGAGCAGGAAAAATATATATGATTTCTAAGTGGATAGTAACCTCTAATATAACAAATCATTAAATGTAATAAAATAAATTAAAATATTGTTTAAGGTATTATAGCAGTAATAGAACTAAGATTCGTGGTGGTGGTAGTAGTTAGCTTTATAGAAAACCTAAAGTGGGACAAGGATTGTGACAAGCTCCTTATATACATTATCTCTTTTAATTCTTGCCAAAACTGTTGCTGTAGGTTCTAATACCATCCTACAATTTACTGTCTTATCTTGATTTTACACATTAGCTTACTGTTGTGTTTTCTTTTTTCAAATTCTAAGTTACTATCAATCTTGTTTTTATCAGTCAATAAGAGTTTCATGTTTCTTGCTCTCCTCTTATAGGCCAGTACAATGTAGCAGTTTAGGAAAATGAAATATCTTCTAACATGAAATATTATACTACTTTAGATCAAGATTTATTATAGCTGTTTGAAGTTTCCACCTGGGGGAATTTTCTGTCACACAAGTCAAAGAACTTCTATTTGTTCTGCCTAGTTTAGCTTTCCTTTCTACTTTGCTGGATAAAATAAAAAGATTGTGACAAAAGGAGACATTAATATCCACAGATCCATCTCCATGTAAGTGAAAATAGGTAGCTTTTATGATTCTTTTGGCAGGGGACAGCTTTTAGAAGGGGGTAGCAATTATAAATAATACTAATAGCTGTGGCTGTAGTGATAGCAATCCATTTGTCTTAGACCTTTTTATATGCTTTTACTCTTCAAGTGAATCAAGGTAGAATAAAGTTCAGAGTATCTCTATTATAGCTATGATATGGGGTGGGTTAGGAAGAAAAAAATGTAAGCAATTTTCTTGCATATAAAAATGTACCATAAAGAATGATCAAGCATTAGCTAAATTACAATGCTCTTAAAATTTCCAAATTCCTATTATTTCCAAACTTGTCTAATTTTTTACTCTTTAGAACAATAACCTTGGGAGGTAATTTTAGGTGAAAAACAGCAGAACTATAAATAAATCTCAATATGCTATGAAATATTACCTTTGAGTATGTAGTGATATAAAAACCAAACATTCCAAATGTATCCTTAAATAACAAGCCCCTATATATTCCTTATTGCAGGATTGTGTGGTTGAAATAATCTAGAGAGAGCTCACTATTATCTTGGTTAAACATATAAAATATGCCCAATTCAAAACACTCCTGGTCCTCTCTCTTTTAATGTTTAGGTGCAAAATATAAAAGTAATATGGAATAAAAATGGTATTTTTGAAAACTGCTCATTACATTTTTGAAAGTCAAGGTCAAGGTGAGCCATATCTTTTGTGAAAAATTACATTATGTCACATCAAAGGATGCATTCCAATGGATGGGAACAAATTAATACAACAGCAACTGGTTTAGGTGCTTTATATCTTCCAAGATAAATGTCTTTATTGGTCCTTTTGCTCCTGCATTTATTCATTGTCCAGTTACCTGTAATACTTATAACTACTGCTAAATAATCAATTCATGCTGTTATTTATGCTAAAAATCAGACAGTGATTCAAGGCAATCGATAAATAATTCTAATAGATAATAAGCAACTTTGCAGTGAGTTGGACTCTCCACAGTGCTCTAAAGCACTTTAATGAAAGTGAGCAAATAAAAAAAACTAGACCCCACCAGCCTTTCCACCATCTTGAGTGGCCTAGATGTCTTGTTGATAGTGTTGTCAACCCAGAATCAGCAGAATCCAGCATCCTATTCTCAGTCTCATCTTGCAATATCAAAACCATATCTATCTGTACTTAAGACCCTCTCCTCAACTTCCAGGCTTGGAACCTTAGTTTCAGTTTGGACTAAACCCACATCTTGTTCCTCACTAAGAGCCACAGTTTTGTCAGTGCTTCCTCTCATGTGTCTAACATATCCTTTTCCACATTATCACTATGATCTCATTAGTCCAGAATCTTATCAAACCAGTATATTCTCATCATTTTGCATAACACCTTTAACATTATTCCATAACATATAGGATAATATCTGGTATTAGTATGAGAGATATTTTGCAATAAGACTAAAGCAATGATGTTGTCTGACTTCCTATTTATCTTGTTCACATTCTACTATAGCCAACTTTATCTACTAGATGTCTTGGGCAATGCAGTTTTCTTTCCTACCTTTATATTTTTACTTCTGAGATTCTCTTTGCTTCCGTTTCCCAATGCCTGTTCTCTTATAAGGGCTTATACCCTCCCTTAAGGCCTTTCAGTTTACAGCAATCATTCCTGCACCTGTTAATTCTCAATTTCACTGTTACTCTGTACTCTTCTTTAGGAAGGACTATACATGTTTCTTTGTGTCTCTTCTTTGAGTGTATTTTAGGGCCCTTTAAATCTAATCTCATTTTTTCTTATACCTTTTGTTTTGAAACAATTTCAAACTTACAGGGCAATTGCAAAAATAGAACAAAACTCACTCAGAGAACTCTGATACATCCCTCTCACACCCATAACACTTTCCCACATTTGCTGTATTATTTTATCTACCTATCCATCTATCTATCAACCCATCTGTCTATCTGTCTATCTTCCATCTGTCTATCTTCCTATCAATTTTCTGAACATTTGAGAATAGGTATATCCATCATGCTCTTTGAACATATAATGCTGCCAGCTAGGTTTCCTTAGAACAAGGGTATTCACTTATGTAACCAACCTGAGTATAGTTATCAAGTTCAAGAACTTTAACATTGATACAAAGTTTTGTCTATATTTCAATTTTTTCACATGTCCCAATAATGTCTGTTTTAGTTTGCCACAGGCTGCCAGAGCAAAAATACTAGAAATGGGTTAGCTTTTATCATGGGAATTTATTAGGATAAAATCTTACAGTTCTGAGGCTGTGAAAATGTCCAAATTTAGGCATCATCAGAGGTGCTGGCTCACCAAAGTTCAGCTGCTGGCAATCCTGATCTCCTGTCATGTGGCAAGGAGAAGCTTTCTGCCTTCTCCAGGTTCACGCTCTGCCCAAGCTCAGCTATGGGCAATCCGGCACATGGCTCATTCTTCCCAGCCTTGTCTCTTCAGCCTCGGAGTGCTCCGCTGATTCCAGTCTCCAGCCTCTTTCTCATCTTCTCAAGATTTCTCTGTCTTCCTACTGCTGTAGGTGATCCCGGAATCCACTCTCACATGGTGGGGTAAAAACTTACAGTTCTCTTTCTCTATGTTCCATTTATATATAAGACTGCAATAAAAAAAAATAGAACCTACCTGGTGTCCTGCAGTCTAATCTAAGACCCTTAACTGAAGTGATCTAATCAAAAGGTCCCTTGACTGAATCTAACCAAAGGTCTCACATACAATCGGTTCACACATACAGGAATGGATTAGCTTAAGGACATAATTTTCTGGTGCCATAAAAGACATAAACCAGCACAATGTCCTTAATTTATTTTTGAAGTGTGATATAGAAAATACAATTATTGTCCATACTGGTTCAAAGTATCCCAAGTTGACAAAGATAATCAGTTGCTTAAAGTAGAAAGTTTAAAAATAGGTATGTTTTAAAGTATGCTTAAGTTCAACTAGAGTTGAGAACCAAGACCTAAAAAGAAAAAAGAAGAAATAGAGAAGAATTGTTCTGGCTCAGAAATTAGACTAAGTACAGATGTCTCATTCCAATAAATTTAGGTCCCCATTAGTTTTTGAATATGGACAATCTGAAATAGTAAGTCATAAAATAATTTAAGAGAAAACCATAATTTTCTGAAATATAAATATCGAGAGAATGTGGTATATAGATTAAAGAGTGTCTGTAGATTTATTTTAGAACCTTTCCTGTGAATGGCTGATGGGCTGGGTGGAAGGGATGAGGTGTAACTATGTAGAAGAATGGGCAAGTAGTTTTTGGAAGACCAATTGTTATGGGTTCCAAGCCTGGCTGTGCCACTTAATAGATATATAACCTTGGGAAAACTGCCTAGCTTATTCATATATTTCCTCATTTATAATGTGAGGATTCTAATATCTCTTTCATAATGTGATAATGAGGATTAAATGCAATAATATATGCAAATCACATAGCACTGTGGCTGGCACCTGCACACTTAATAAACATTAGTTCCTTTCTCTTCCCTTAGTATAAAAAATGATCTAGTTATAAGATTATATTGTGGAAAATAAGGATTTTATTGTTTTAAGGACTAGGTCTTTGGACTATTGTTAATAGTATAATGATATATAAATGTATAACCATATATACCTCCATATGCCTGTCCGATAGAAATATAGTGTGAGCCACATATGTCATTTTAAATTTTCTAGGAGCCACATTAAAAGAGTGAAAAAAAACCAAAAGTAATTAATTTTAATAATATATTTTGTTTAACACAATATATACAAATATCATTTCAACAGGTAATTAGTATAAAGCATTATTAAGGGGCTATTGTACATTCCTTTTTTACCAAGTCTTAGAAGTCCAGCAAGTATTTCACACAGCACATTTCAATTTGGAATAACCACATTTCAAGTGCTCAGTAGCCGCTTGTAGCTAGTGGCTATTGTATTGGGCTGTGCAGACCTAGACATTTCACATGAAGGAAAAGGGAAGAGGGCAGAATTCTGAGAGACTGAGGACTTATCTTAAAGAGGTTGTTTTAAACTAACAGGAGACTGTTCATGATGGCAGTAACTGAGATTGTTAAATGAACAGGGTCTCTGTCAAGATTCTTACTTTTAAGTAACAGAACAATATCTGGTGAATTTAAACAGAGAAGAAGCTTTATTAAGGCTATTTGACAGCTTACATTCTCTGAGACTCCTGGAAAACTAGAGCTGGAGGCTTCATGGCCACAGAAAAAGTCCAAATCATTCTGTAGACCTGGTCCATAAAGAATGGCTTCCAAGATCAATTCTGACAAAAGAGATAATGCTAGAATTGCTTTCACTGTTGTAGCTACTGATGGAGTCTTCACATTCCCTGCTTCTTTGCATCCCATCTTCCAAGTAAAGGTCCAGCATGTGTGCCTCTTATTGGCAGAACCTAGGTTATGTGACCTTGCTGAAAGGAAAGCTGGGAAAACAAGTTTTCAGCTCCTAGAGTGGGAAATGTCACTGCTTCTCATCCAAATTCATGGAATGGGAAATTTTCCACATCTGAGGGGTATGTATGTGGGTGTGTGAGTGCATATGTGTATGTGTGCTATATTCAAAAAGAAAGACAATGTACACCTCACAAACACTTGGTTTACAGTTATTCAGTGGAATGGGATAGGACTTCCTAAACAAGAGTGAGTTAATTAAAAAGCATATCTTTGTCTTTATGAAAATTTTCTTCCCAATATGAATGTAATATCTTTGAAATTTGTGACTTTTTTCATGCCAAAAATACAGCATGAGGAGATTTTTAATAAAGAGATGCAAGTTTATTTGACCTTCATTTTCCTAGAAAGAGGGAATTCTAGAATAACATTTAGAAACCAGAGGAGATTCTCAGAGCAAATATATTGGAGTGGATGTTCCCCTTCTGATATTTAAAATAATTTAAATACTTTGGACAATTAGAATGTGTTGGAATTTGAGTAGGCTACCAAATAACACCCCAATTCCCTGCCTGAATGTGGAACCATTTGAGAAATAGTTTCAGAAGTCAGGCAAATGACAATGAAAAATATCATTACTTTTATTGTTGATTTGAAGAACATGACTTAGTGAGAGGAACAAATTAGATTGCTAATGCTACTCTGATGGAGACCTCATCACTTTCACTGCCTTCCACTCACTGGTTTTGATAACTATGAAAGAAAAGAGACCAAATTTCCAGTGTACAAGGAGAGATAATAGGAGGTTATCCTATTTGGAAATGTGATCAAATAGTGGGTGAGCTGTGAATACATGGTACTACAAAAGTCTAGGAACCTTATTCTAATTGAAATCTCACTGCAGCAATTACAATGAGTGAGGGATAGATATTCCTCTTACCACTCCCCTTTGTTCCTTTAAACAATTTGGCTGAACAACTAAGTGTATATTTCCCCAGGGCTATGGCTATCAGCCCCAAGGGAGGAGATCAGCCACCTATAAAGGTGATACTCCTATCTTCATGAAGCCATTCTCTTTTTAAAAAATATTTTAAAACTTATTTTAAAAGATACTTGGATTACATAAATTGTTACATAAAAAATATAAGAGATTCCCATATGTCCCACTCCCCACACCTCCCACTTTTCCCAGCATTAACAACTTCTTTAATTAGTTGTGGTACATTCATTGCAATTGATGAACACATTTTGGAGCATTGCCATCAAGCATGGAGTATAGTTTACATTGTACTTTACACTCTCTTCCACTTAATTCTGTAGGCTATGGCAGGATATATAATGGCCTTTATCTGTCACTGCAATGTCATCCAGGTCAATTCCAAGTCCTGAAAATGGCCGCATATTACCCATCTTTTTCCCTCTCCCTGACTTCAGCACCTCTAGTGGCCACTGTCTCCATATCAATGATATTTCTTTCATTGCTAGAATCACAATAAGTCTATAGTAGAACACCAGTAAGTTTACTTTAGTCCATATTTTATTTGCCAATCTGAGAATTCTGGGATGGCGATGCCCACTCCATCTCTAATCCTCACCTCCCCAGCAGCTGTCCTGGGTGAGTCCAGTGAACTGGATAGTAGGTGTTGCAACTCCGCTGAGGCTCAGGGCCCAGCCGGCACATGGACAGCCCAGAGATTTAAGTCTCCTGGATGTACACCTACCAACTCCAGCACCAACTCTAGGTTCAAACAAAAGGGACACAATTGTGTAGAGAAGTCAAATTGAGTCCAACTCTTTCACACTCTGGAGCACAATCTCCAAAGTAGGGCCCACTGGCAAGGCACCAAACTCCAGAGCTATCCGCCATGATCACAGTACCTGGCTGTCTCTGGAGCCCTCAGGAGCCCCACTGTTTGGGGTAGTGTCCACTTTGGCCGTCTATGAGATCCTGCGGAGACATGCATAAGCACTACCTCTCTGACGACCTCCTGACTCACTTTGAAGTCTCTTAGCCATATAAACTCATTTGTCTTTACCTTTCCCGCCTTTTATTCAAGGTCTTTTTCCAGTTGTATCACCAGCCGGTGCTTGGTAGTAATCCCTCAGTGCCAGGGAGGCTTATGGTCGGGAGTCATGTCCCTTGCTGGGGGGAAGGTAATGCATCCACATGCTGAGTTTGGCTTAGAGAGAGGCCACATTTGAGCAACAAGGAGGCTCTCAGGAGGTAACTCTTAGGCACCCTACAACACTAGGCCAAGTTGCAAATTCAAAAGCAAAAGGCTCATAAGCATAGTCATCAAACCAAGGGCCCATTAATGGTCCATCCTTCTTCACAAGTCTTCGTCCCTGTATTTGGGAGATCGTTGCTGTTCCATTAGAGAATGTGGCATAGCTCCCAGGATGGGAAATCAACAATCCTTCAGCTGTGTGTGACTGTCTATCCACTGTGGTAATGCCCCATGATCATTTGAACATATTTATATACCTTTTATGTATGCCCAGGTGAACTTCCTCCCATGTATCCCCCATCACTGACACCCCACATTATTGATCCTCCCCTGCCATAGTTATAACCCTTCTGTGTTCCAAAACTTCTTAAAAAATGAAGCCAAGAATGTTTCCAGATTCAATTAATAGGAAAATAAAATAATAATGATATGTTTAAACATAAGAAATAAAATACATAATATTTAGAAAAGCTAAAATAAAGTTTAAAAAATGGGGTATTAAAAATGAAAAACACTTAAAAATTTTTTTGACATTTTGCCTTTCATCACTGTAATATCTGTTGTCCTATATGTACAGTGGCATTTTCTTCCATTTCTTCCACAGTGTCTTACTTTTTTTTTTTTTTTTGGTCTTCAAAGAGGTTTTAAGTCACAGTAAAGTTCCATACAGAATATAGGGGACTCCCACATACCCAACATCCTCCCCCCTTTCCCCCTCATGAAGCCATTCTCTAAATTCCAACCAGTGCAATGCTGAGGAGCCTCCTGGGACTACTGGTGAACAGTCTAGGCTTTGGTCTAGAAGGCTGTAAAAAGGAATGACAATGGTGTATTACTTAAATTAATTCTAGCACTTTGCTCTATTCTATCTTTAAAGGTCACCCTATAGTATTTCTCTTTCCACATTATAGCTAGCCACATGGTCTAATAGAACTCACCAGAGGACATGCAATGAGATTATATGACAATATCATAATATATTGTAATACTAAAATGCCACCAACATACAGATGCCTCGGATTTGAATATCTGTACTATGCCATTATCAAATTTCCAGGGAAAAACTAAAGTTCAAATATTAAAATCACAAAGAAATTAAATTCCTGAATTCTCAAGTTAAAGTTCAAGACAATTAAAATCCCAAATCAAATTCTCTTGTCCTTGTGAGTTGTAAGTCCAAAGAATTAAAGTTCAATTGTTCTTCTGCCACTTCTTATAAATGGGAATCTTTTTTAAAAAAACACGACCCTGAGGCCCACTGGGTGGCTGTCTCTATATATCTGTTCCAAGCCCAGAATAGATATATATGCCTACTAATACAGTCCCCAACCCAAAGTCATGTACCCCTATCAGCAGAAAACCTGTGGTCAGTGACATGTTAAAGAGCAAGTGGGGTAAAACAACTCATATTCACACCTTATAGATGAGCTTTTAAATGGTATATTTTTTCTGAGGAGTCACTTTATCTCCTTTTCCCAGTTAGTGTAAGAAATCAATCTCTCATCTTGAAATTGGACATGCCACCATTTCAGGACAGAGTCTGCAGCCTTATGCTCCAGAGTTTGCCTGGCATACCCATCGTGTTTAGACCATTCACAGAACAACTGGTACACCAGATGCCAGATGAAGTTCTGGCATGAGCTTCCTTGGGTAATGGTTATATTACAGAAATTCACACAAAAAATGACAGAAATCCAGCAAAATTTCCCAGGACTCAGATATCTGGAGAGCGTTTGATAAAGCACCTTCTTTAATATATACTAAAATTGAACATCCAATTCAAGGGGTTATCCAAACGAATTCTTCCTCCATTGGAGTGATCTCATGCCTTTGGATCAGATTCTCACATGGCATCATTTAAGAGCACCTCACTATGCCTCTGTGAGGTTTCATAGTGTCCACTATGTACCATCACTAGTAAACCCCATGGAGAGCTTTGGTATGGGCCATATTTTGGAACATTTGAATGGTTCCTATACATAGGTAATTCTAAATTCCTATATCTTTATTTTCCACCTGATAAATTTTCATGGACACAGTTCAATATATGATCAAGCAACTAATTTCAAAAAGCACATTTTTACTACTTGTGCTATGTTTCCTTTCCTCTTTTTGTAGTGGTAGATGTAAAACTCTAGAATATTTGAAAAATTATTTTGATGAGAACCAAACTATTGAGCATTACATGACTCATGCCTCGCCCCCCGCAACTAACTTATGTTTCTCTGCTTTTTAAGACAGGAAAAAAAAAAGCGTCAGATATAGGTTTTACATTTATTTGATGAAAAAGCAGCTGATATGTTCACACTCATACATACTCTCAAGATGCTTACCTATCTCAAGAGGAGACCAAGTTGAAGGCCCTGAAGACTTGAATCTTTTCCTGAACAGGTGTCAAACAATCTGGGGGCACATTTACGAATGGCATCCTGCTGTCAACCCATGACACCTGGTTGTTTTTTCTAATCTTCATGGGAACAGGTTCCATCCATTGGGATAATTGTAGCTTTTTAACACATTTTACTATAATTAGTGGATCTGCATGTCAATGTTTTCTAGCATATTTCCTGATTGCATTGGAGACCATTTTAGTTCTCCCCATGACCCGTCAAAGATAAAGAATTTGTTTACTGTAAATTGCACACCACTCACTCCTATATGCCATCTGCCACACTTAACTGCACAGTGCTACACTTTTCTAATAATAGCTCTTTGAACTTAAGAAAAATAGTCAGAGGTGTTAATCATACACACTAGGGGAATATCTACCTCTTTCTATAAACCTTTTACTTCGTGGTGGGAGTTTCATTTTAATGTATTAAATTAAAACAATATTGTGCTTCTATCAAACATTACACAGCCAAGCAGTGTTCAGAGATTCTCCTAAGTGGCTGTCATTTATAATTGTGAGAGATTTACTTCCAAGGAAGAGTAGAAAATTTTATACTTCAAGCAGGAATTAAGATCTCTAATGTGGTTCTTATGGTCAGGTCACAGGAAGTTAGCCTCTGGAGCTGTCTCACCTTTTTTTTTTTTTTTTTTTTACTGTTTCCCCTCATTTCCTTCCTCTTATGGAAATCTTGGGTAACAATGAAGTCTGTATGTAATATTCTTGACCTATTCTTCACCTTTTCATTATTTGAAATGGCTTTCCTTAAGAGCCATATTGGAAAGAATAATAAGAAAAGTCACTTTAATGCATTATTGACCAATGGGCCTTTAATGTCAATTCTCCTAAAGAACAAGGTCTTCCTTCGAAGAAATGAATTATCAAAATTCATCTGCCAATGGCAGCATTGAATGGATGCTAGGAAGCTTTTTGGTCAAGAGAACTGGTCAGAGCCCCCTACACTGTAATAACTGCTATTAAATGAGGTTATCTGTCGTTGTGGAGTCAGAACAATTAATTTTTTTTTATAAAAATGAAATAATACAATATCCACAACAAAACCCCTTTGCAAAGTACTGCAGGCCATTGCTCCTTGACACTTTTGTTTTTTTCAGTTGGATAATCTTAGAGGACACTGTATGATGGAGATAAGCCAGCTGGCTGCAATTGAAGGGCAAGTTGAATCCCTTTTTCAACATTTAATATTTATATTCTCAAATATATCCCCAAACATTTGAAGATATTGATGTTACAACTTTATTTTGTTATCTCTGAGTCATTGTGCTGCCAGAGCCCTCATTTAACTAACTGTGATAAAAAAGCATCCTATAGTCTGTCCTGCAGAGGACAAGCTGTAAACTTTTCCTTTGAAATTTATCTTTTGTACTTTGATATTTTTGTTACCAAACAGTCCCTGTACTCCAAAAACTTCTGGATGAAATGGAATTGCATTTGTATTTATAACCAAATTTCAATGGCTTGAAAATCTCACTGAGTTTGCTGGCAAGGTTTCCCTAACCAAATTTTTCTAAGACTCTATGAGGATGCTTACACAGGCCCATGGTCAATTATCTTGGAAGAAATAGAAATTCAGAGGTTTTCCTTAAACCCTCCTGAATCAGTTATCGCAGAAGAAGTAGGAATTCAGACATTTTTTTCTAGACCTCAGGTAGCTTAATCCATCAGGTACCTCCTATTAGGTGTCTCCAGGTTCATTTCCTTCTAAATAGAGCCCAGTCTCCCTAAGTCACTGAGAGCAGCAGGGAGAGCCCCAGGTGATTCAGAGATATGGTTCAGCTGAATTTTCTGTTCCTCTTTTTCCCTATATCTCTCTTGCTGGTCCCATTATCATCACCACTGATTTCCCTACATTTTGGAGTACTTGTCGAAGGAGGTTTCCTCCCAGTGAGGAGGAGGACATTCCTTCCTAAGGATCCAGAACGAATGTTTACATCTGCACCACAGATCTGATTCCCTTCTTCCTTATGGTAAATTTTCAGCCAGAAGCCCTCATTGTCCTTTATTGCAAAAATACCTGATTTTATAATTTGAACTTTAAAGCTGATGGTGGGTTGTAAGTGGAAAGAAGAGTTGGGGTCCAAGTTCTTTATCTTCGATGAGACTCCTATTCGTCTACGTGAGCTTGTGGCATTAAATATCCAAGTTGAAGGACGTGTTTTTCCCACTTTCCCTTGAACCAAGTAAGAATTACATCTCATTTCAATCACCAATTACATCTAAGCACAGATATTTTACTCAGTCAAAATGCCTTGAAATTTTTTATGTCTGTGATAAATTGATGTTGATTCTGAGAATTAATCATTCATTTTGTTGAAGTATACCAAATTAAATTTATGATGAGAATAGAACAGCAATGTGAGAGTTGGTGTTAAGATTGTAATTGTCATATAAACAGTACATATGGACAATAGTCTAGTTTTTCAAACTTGGAGCAACAGCATTAATTCACTTAATGAAAAACTGCATAGATTAAGGAGATTAAAAGGTCTGTAAATTATGTTGTAGGCTTTCCCTGACCCTGTTTCTTCTCAGTAACTACTCATATTCTTATAATTCTGCCTTTCCCTCAACTCCTCATTATATTTTTACTCGGCTAATATTTATTCTAATTAGGTTATATCTTGGAGATGCCTGGATTAATTATATACAGTTCTTTCTCTTAAGAAGTTCATAGAAAAACCGGACAGGTTAAACAAGCACACATACGTATTGTAAAGCATCTGAACTGTAATGAACCGTAAAGGTGAGCCTGTCACAGTTTCTTAGAAGCTGGCAGAAGACACCAAATTTTTGGGTCAGAGACAAAGGACTTTATTGCTCATGGCACAGCAGATAGAATGAGTGTCATGTTCCCTTTGCCTCACTTTGCTCCCTCCCTTCCAAAGCCCCATAGAAGCGAGGTGTCTAGGTGGATGTGCACACAGTGGGTTTGTGTCACAGCTGAGGAACCCCAAACTTAGGAAGCCTCCAGTCTTATAAAGAAGACTGATAGCAAACCTGCCCAATTTTTGTCTTGATGGTAGACATTATCTTTCCTAGATTAGAAAACAAAGCTTGGGCCCGGCTAGATAGCTCAGTGGATAAAGAGCTCGCTGGGAAACCACATGGGAGGCCCTGGGTTCGGTTCCCGGGGACCTCTCCTAGCGGGCAGACCGCCTTGAGAATGGCAAGCCGCCATGGGCGGGCCGGAGCCGCCGTGGGCAGGGCAAAAAGCTGCCACGGACAGGCAAAAGCCGCCACGGGCAGG